>CM076583.1:246861365-247107384 GCA_034641835.2 Pinus albicaulis | reverse complement strand
TAACACCTCTAGTTAGGGAAATTTTTTTTTTTTTTTTTTCAAGGTGATTTCCCTAATATACAATCTTCTCGTTATTCCATCTAGGATTATTAAATAAAACACCATCTGTCACATACCCCTACTCTTAAGATTACTACACTAATCTTTAATTAAATCTCAATATGAATGCGAGGTGACAACCCTCGTTTTATGACCGGAGTAAAAAGTAACAACCCTTGTTGTGATGGTAATGTCGGTCCCCTAACCCTTTCCATGGTTAAGGTCGATTTCTCTTTTTTTTTATACACAGTACAGGTACCTATTATCATATGTATCCATGATACCCCTTTGTTTTTTTTTCTTTGATTGAATATATTTACATATTCCATATTGCTATAAATATATGTGTCACCATTTTACATATAACCATACTTTACATCCTTTACATGTAACCATATGTGTCGCCATTCCATATTAAAGTACCCTATACCATTAAGAGTGTCCCTATGGTTTAATTGGGGCGCAATTAGGTGAATATACAGTTCGTAAAATGCGTTGACCCGCAACATGTAGGGTTGGAGTGTTATGGAAGGAAGGCTAATCAGCGCCGAAGATAACCATTACACGGATGTGTCTATTAGGCCGAATCGTTAGAAGCATAGATTCGTGCTAACACCTTTTGCGCTCGGCATAAGGTTTTAGGGCATGATAACTTAGTTCGATTTTAGTTTTCAGCCTTCTAAACCCTAACCTACTTTTAAAAATTCTGACATTTTTAGCCGAAGTGACATTTTACTGTGTAGGTGAGGATGGCCGGACGAACTTCAAGCATGGTTATGAAGAACTCGTGCTTGGCAAACCGTCATCTGGTTGAGGGAGGGCACGCGTCTGAATTTGTATTGCTAACAGTTTACAGACTTCTGACTGCGTGTTATTGGAGCAAGCTACGTGAGCTAGTCTGGCAAAGGAATTGTACCCATGTCGCTGCGCCTGGCCATGCGGCAACCCCAGCTGGCGGAGCCGTAGTTACAAAGTTTGATCTGCAGAAGCAGCTCATTAATTTGCCGAATTCTTTTGTTTTCCAGGTACTGCGATAAGGATTTAAATATTTTTTAACCTTACAGGATTGTACTAGGTTTTCGATCCACTGTCATCTCCATAATCCCTCTCGGGATTTGTCAAACCCTGCGATCTTCGTATACTCCTGCGCGGGGTTTTTTTTTTTTTTGTTCTCTATTTATAGGGTTATACCGAACTCATTTTATTTAGTCTTCAGTATGTCTTTGCTTCGGTTCGGCCCAGAAGTTTGTGGTTTGTTGTTCTTTTTCTGAGTTGTCAGGAGTTACATACTTTGTCGTTTCAGGCAGATTTACGTTACATTTCTTTCGTACTTGGCTCGGTGTGGAGCGTTCTGCCGGATACCGGGTTATGGCGATATACCAAAGTCTTACGCGAAGGTTATCCTGGCGACTTGGTAAGTCAGCTAAGATTTCTTCTGGGTTTCTTCAAATGTTACTTCTGTGTTTGTTTAAGGAGTATATGCCTAATACTCTGCGTTTACCTTCCTGTCCCGTTATTCAGGGTTCAGGGTTTCTAATGGACCCGTGTCCCTTAGTTTCCATTTCTCAGACAACCTATAGAGAAGCAGCTCTGCTTTCCAACCGCCTCATGCTCTGATTTATTTCTTGGCGTATGGAATACGCATTCGCATCGGCGTTACCTTGCTGTGCTACTATCGGTTAATGTTTTTTTTTTTGTCTGTTTAAATCCCGTATGCTCGCATTCTATTAGTTTCATCGGGAGATGTCTATTAATGAATTCTATGTACCTATTTCTGATGATTTAATACTTAGGTTATTTTCAAATTAGTCGTCATAATAAATTCTCCCATAGTCTAATGCTATAGCAGAATCAATACTGCTATATCATTAATGGTGTCTATCTTCGCCCTTATACCCTGGTAAATATTGCGTTGTCAGGCCACATTAATCTTATTTCGCCCTGTTTCACCCCATGGGCTATCATGTAGTTACGCACTCCAGTGATCTGGAAGGGAGCCCCTCATCTCCTATACTCTGTGTTTATGAACACCAGAGACGTGTTGGTCACCGAACTGAAAGGTATGGTGACTCAGCGTAACAGTTTTTCGTAGGTTCATTACATAGGTTCAGTTAATTTTGTTTGTATAACTGTATCGATCACTATTCTACATTGAGGATTGAGTTATCGCTTGCTTATTTCGGTATCAGAACTACGTTCATTTCTCTTTCCTCGGGTACCCCCTGGTTACAAATTTGGGACCCCTCGTAACACGGTTGCTCTTAACTGCTGTTCCTCTGGGCGGGTTTGAGATACTGATCGTTCATCTCCAGACTTATTCGTAGAGCTGTGAGACTATTTTACATCTTCTGGCACGCAATGGTTTACCTCTGCGCTCAATACGATTTAGGGTTTTCGTAATGCTATTGATTTAAATTAATTCCATGTAGTCGAAAATTGATTTCACTGTTGACTAATTATTGTTCCGACACTCATTATACACTGTGAGATGTCGTTATTGGCATTAACCCGTAGTATTATTCCGTGTATCTAAAGTTCATTTACTTGCTGTAACGTAAAGGGCGCGTAAGCACTAGAGTTAAGTAGATTTAATAGTAGATTTATTTATTCGTTATTTTATTTTCAAACCCCTATCATTATTGTGACCTTAGATTGGGGTTATGGTTCCGCTTTTAATTTGCTTATACATCATAGTTTAAAATTAGGTATAGAGGTAAGATGCGCATTCAATTGCTTTAACACTACTTCACCTTCATATATATATTTGATATTAGGATTATATAAGGATTCGATTGCACTTGTATGAAGGTGTCTAGCTCTAAAGGAAATCATTGGGTATGGAAATGGATTTCAAAGCTTAAAATAAATGTAGATTTATTTTTGGTGGTGCAATGAGCATACAACATACATTCTAGAGTTCTTAATCAAAATCTCTATTTTTCTTTGTGAAGTACACCTTTATGTAGTCAATCATGCTTGGCTAGAGAATCTTAATTATCAATTCACTCCTTTACTATGATAATTAATTTCTATGTTACAATTTTGTCAATAAGTAATAATATAGTTTAGATATGAAATCCACACCCATATAATTGATAGTATGCTCATCTAGAATGTAAGTTACTCTTTTTCGAGTACCATTAAAATCATTAAAATGCTCATATATGCAGTCTATAAATGTTATAAGAGTTAGAATTCCCATGGTTGCAATTTAAAACTGGTATCTTACTTTCTATCTAGCTGCTACATCCCATGTATATATTTTCAGTGATACTATAGTGTTTTTTTTTTCTACAGAAACATAACCAAAAAGTAATCATCTGTAGGCCAAGTAACTCCAGATTTAAACCTAACTTGGTTTAGAGATTCTGGAGCTTCTACTCTATGGATTTGCTGGTCTACAACTAGACAAAATCTGAAAGGTGAATACCTAATGATAGATTCTGTTAAATGTAGTACCAATTTCTTCATTGTCTTAAAATAAAATTTTTATATGTAGCCAATTCATACTGAATTAAGACATAGTAACAAAAATTTCAGACATACCACAGATTTGCAAAATGACCAACCCAACCTTAGAGTCCCTCTCTCTCCTCCCGTGACTCACCCCCGAGCAGAGATCACTCTCCCGTAACGTATCAACCCCCATCCGTTTTAGGAGCGCCTTATTTAAGCTCATAATTCCCCAAAGCATGTTTCTAATTCGCGTCCAGAATAGCAGATGCTTTCTTCCTCGTTTAGCTAGGCTTCCCATCTGGGATTCTTTAGCCGTTTTTAAGCTTTTCCTCGGCATTTCCTTCCAAATTTCTTTTTCACCTCTCCCAACTACTCCTTTCCTCTTCATCGTGGGAAATTTTTATTCCTCCTCAAATCTAAATAAATTTCTTTCAAGGATTTTTGAAAGATTTTGGGGATTTGTTGCCTTATCCATCCTCATGGATTTGGCAAGTGATCTCAAATTCTCTTTTTGGTCAAAATGCACAATCATTTTTATTTATTTCCTCAAATAAAATATGCAAATACCTTCACACCATACTCATCCCTTGGGGTCCACCCCCTTAGGATTAAAGTTCAATTGTCTAACTTTAAAATTTCAACACACAAATTGGGGGGTGTTACAGCCTCATGCACACAATATGTCTAAACAATACATGTATATTCACATAGAAACTAGATGGATGAACTGGCGTGAATGAATAGAAATTCTAAAACAAATTTCCTATGTCCAAACAAGAATTTTTCATAGTGAGTTTAAATGCAATGTAGGATAAGTTGCATCTTATGATATTACATTTGTGTTAGAATTGGAACATTATTTGGTCACTCAAGAGGGTGGGATTAATTTATATCTGGGAAATATGATTACATTTATATATTCAACATTATTGATGATTATATGTCATACTAACATTTCTAATGGTTATAATTCTCTTGTTTTTTCTTGTAATAAAACTAAAAAATAAAGATAACAAGCTTCTAGGGAGTGGGTGAATTGACCATGGTTGTGAAAATAAAGTCTTATGTGTGAAGAGGTTTGAAATTCAAATCCTAGTATTCACCCATGTAGAATAAGCATAAATAGGCACCCAAAAATAATAGTGGTAATAGTTGGAATAAATGCCTAGCACGAGGGTATGAGAACACCATAGTTGTTGATTCCCCTATATATAAAAGAAAAAAATAGATTAAAAAATTTTTTTAAAAACATTATACAAAATTTGCTATTAATGCAACTTCACATACACAAAATGAGTAATAAATTACCCCTATATAGTAATGATGGATGAAGGATAAAGACTCTTACTCACTCAAAGTCACTCTTACATTGGAAAATAACAAATTCTCGAAAATGACCTCAAAACTCTAACAATCTAGACTTTTCATTTCTCTATTATCTCTAGCACTCTCCCTTAATAGAATAATGAATTATTTACCATATATACCTTGTCTCTATAGTAATATTATCTTTGACTAATTTTTTAGTAAATATGTCTACCATGTTATAATTTTTATTACAACATATCAAATCAACATTTTTTTTGGGTACAAATCAATGCTTCCTTTTAATAAGTTTTAATAGTTCATTAAAGACTATGTTGTTCATCTATTTGATAAATTGTTGATTTTCACATTCGATCACATATAAATAATCTTATCCTTCTAGATTTTCCCCCATGTCTTCAAGATATCTTCTTAGTCAAATTACTTCACAAGTTACAATATATAACTCCCTGTACACAACTTCAATGGAACACAAAGAAAAGGTTGCTTGTTGGTCCATGCCACAATCCCTGAGGTATTGCTGAATGAATAATTAATGGTATAAGTTTTATCATTTTAATCTCCTGCCCAATTAGAATTTGAATAACCTACCAATAACATTCAAATCATTAGTATATTCAATACCAAAATTATTAGTCTCCATAAAATTTCAAAGGACTCTCTTAGTTGTTTTCTAGTGACTTTCATGTGGTTTAGTCATGAATTGACTCAATATTCTAATTAGATATGCAATATATTACTTGGTTGTAGTTATGTAATTTAGACTTCCTAGAAACTATCTATACAGTGTACCATTCAATTCTTTTGTTTCATTATCACTGTTGAGTTTAACAATCATTTCCAATGGTGTACATACCACTTTTTATCCCTTATTATTGAATATTTTGGTTAATTCTGGTGCATTTTTACTTCTTGTGACCAGAATTCTACCATTATCTATCCAAACTTCAAGGCCTAAATAATAATGCAACTCTCTAACATCATTTATTTCAATTTCCTCTAAGATACAACTTTTGATCTTTTTAGTTAACCTAGTATTACTTCTTGTTATGATAAGTTTATCAACATATATAGGAATCAAAACAATAAATTCTCTTTCATCCCTGTTGATATACATATTTGGATCTCCTTGACTTTTAGTAAATAATAATTGAAATAGGAATTTATCAGTCTTCACATGCCAACACCTATATGCCTCTTTTATTTCATATAATTCTTGTTGTAACCTACAAAAAAAAGTGTCCCTCTCTCAACTTTAAAAAACATTCTAGCTAAATAAGATAAACATCTTCATTTAATTCTCCATTCATAAATGTTGACTTGACATCAAACTAATTTAGCTTCCAATTATTCTTATTAGCCAATCTAATCATCATTCTAATGGGTCGTATTTGAGATATAGGTGTAAAAAGTTCCTTTATAAGTTATCCCTTCTTTCTATGAAAATCCCTTTGTTACTAGTCTAGATTTCTATGTATCAATAGTTCTATCAACATTAAATTTTGTTTTGAATGACCATCTTGAGCTTATGAGAACTTTATCCTTAGGAAATTGTGTCAATTATGATGTGTCGTTTTTCATAATAAAATCATTTGCTCCTTTCATGGCATCCATCAATTGTTTATGATCTTTGGAATTCTCATAATTTGAAGCCTCAACGATATTCATAACTTGGGTCATTAGTACATAATATTGACAGCATATTGTTGTTTAAATTTTCGTTGTTTATCTTCATAATGGCTCATTTATTTTTGTAGCTAATCCACTTCCTCTTGGTATGTGACTAACTTGAATGCAACCTTGTTCTTCAAAATAATCCTATTTTTCTTCATATTCCTTTGTTTTTTTGTATTCAAGTAATTTCCATACTTTGTGCTCTTCCTCTTTTGGAATCATGTCTATACATTCACGAAATATAAAATTTTCCTACAAATATTTTGTGAGTCATGGAATCATACATTTCATAAGATTTATAATTGGTGAAAAAACCAATAAAATGTACTTGATTTCCTTGCCATCAATATTTCTCTCATATTTAGGAACATGAGAAAATGTTGTTATTCCAAAGATTCTCAAATAACTTACCATTGGTTTATAGGAATGAAATACTTCATCGGCTGTTTTTTACTATAGAATTTTGGAAAGGTTTTCATTTTTAAACTATACAACAGTTCTAATTGCTTTAACCTAAAAACCATTTCATAATTTTTTACCTTTTATCGTGCTATGAGCACATTCAACCAATTTTTTTTTTCATTTCTACTACAGCATTATGTTACAAAGTATGTGGCACTATAAAAAGTTGATTAGTTTTGTGGATTTTGCAGTAGCTAGTGATTCCCTTCATGTGTATTATCCCCCTTCATCAGACTTGAAGATACTGATGTATTTTCCTTTTATTAACAACATTCTTAAATTTCCTTAAATTATTCAAATACATCATTTTTTCTTGTAATAAACTAGAACAATGTGTATCTAGTTTTATCATCAATGAACATAAGAAAATTTCCATTAGAGGAAATTTCAGCCTAAAATTAGCCTCCTAAGGAAAAATAATAAAATAATAGTTAAAATAATAAAATAAGAGATGATTTTTTGAGGGAAAAGTGGAAAACTAATTTTTTAAATTGTATTCCTAGCTTATCTTTGTATAGTTTTAGTAAAATTTCAAGTGCAGACACTCGTTAGATGTAGAATTAAATTACACATCCAACGAGTTCCCATTAAAAATACTTTTGAGATGATCCACATTGATAAAAATTGAAGATAGATTAAAAAATCATGTTGAAAACGAATTTTAAATTGGGTTATTTTTCTATTTAAATTTTGTAATAATTTTTATTTTGAATAATGTCACATCAGTTTTTTTTTGGTTAAAATAAATAAAATTAGACCTTAAAAATAATATAAATGTTATTAGGAGAAATTTAATCCCCACTTCACACATTCATTATAAGTGATGAGGTTTTTAAATTTTTTGTTTAAAGGAAAAAGTGGTGGATAACATAAAATTAATAGTGAAAACACTATTCCATTTAGGCTAATCAACCTAAAAAATCCTACAAATGGATTAGCATTACAAATATTGCAAATGGATTTGACTATGAGAATAACTCACCTAGATTGTTTTATATTCCAATGTGTTTAAGCTTACTGAAGAACCATTTAGTAAGGGATGATGCTATCTATGTTTTTATAACAAACACATATATATGTAGAGATGAACAAGAGTTGATATTGAAAATTTTAACTATTGATGTAAAGGAAATGACTAGAGCATGCCAATATCTTTAATTTCTAACAACAATATTTAAATTTCTCTATAAAAAAATGGATTACTCTAACTATGACCATACGTTGAACCAATATATTCCATATAGTTTGGGTTAAGCAATCCTCATGAGAATACAATAGGGACATTTGAATGTTTAAATTTTTTATAAATTCAAAAAAAAATTCTCTACTAAAATAAATAAAATTAGATTTAAATTGGTAAAATTATGGTTTGAAAGTAACGCCATAGTAACTAGTGAATTGGGACTATTATGGGGAATACCTAGTAGTGAATCAAAATGAATTCTACTATTCACCTTCATGTTTATATGAATTACTCATCACTATCTTCAACTTGCTCAAATACTATTCACCTTTCTTATAGGAATTACTCATCACGATCTTCAACTTGTTCATTTTTTCTATACAAGATAACATATCACTACACAATAGAACATAGGTGGAGTGGCAATTCAATTGTAGGAATTAATTGCCCCAATTTTCAACTTGATATATTTTTTTTGGACTCAAGCTAACATGTCATAGAAGAATACAACTTAGGTGGAGCTACAATTAAATCTACTAGATACCACTCAGTATTTTCCTTTAACAAGAAAGTAGATAACTGAAACATAGTTGCTACACAAACTAGCATGAATCTAGGTGGAGCCAGAACTAAATTATAGGAATTACTCATCAAATTTATCAACTTATTCAATCTTTTTCCACACAAGCTAACTTGAGCTATTGCCCTTTAACAAGAAAGTGAGTAACTTAAATATAGTAGTGAACAACTACATAAAAAAACTCGGGTGGAAGGGGAATTAAGCCCGCTAGGTAAGGCTCAAGCTATTGTCATTTCACGAGAAGGTGGATAAATTAAACATAGAAAGTTACACAACGTTCCATTTAGGCCAATCAACTTTAAAAATCCTATGAATTGGTTTTACCGTAAGTGTAAGTTTCAGAGTCTTTTTTATAATTCTAGGTACTTAAGCCCATTAAAAAGCCATTTTGTAAGGGATGATGCCATTTGTGTTTTTGATAACATAAACATATATATTGTGAGATGCAAGGGAGTTGATATTGAACATTTTATCAATCGATGTAAAATAAAAAGATGAGAATATGTCAATATCTTAGATGCCCATCTAAAGTGATTTCTGAGAATTAAAAGCCAAAACAAAAATCAATAAAATTAGATTTTAAAATAATATAAATATTTTGATACCTTAATGATTATTAATATCTTTTGAATAAAAAATTGTAATTTAAAAAGATAAAAAATGATTAATATTATTTATTATTTTATTTGTATACTATAAAAACAAAATAATAATAATAATAATTATTATTTATTATTATTATTTTATCCGTACACTTTAAAAACATCATAATAATAATAATAATAATATTAAAAAAATAAAAAATAAAATTCAAATCCCTTTAAAATATTAACAAGTAGAAGTTAATAGAATGACATATTATAAAATAGAAACAAGTTGAAATGTTATAATAACGAAGATCATTTTATTTAGAATTTTCATAGACCTTCGAGGCTCTCTCGAATACTAAATTGACATTGCAAATATTCCAATTAAAAATTCCCAATTCAATCTTCAAAATCACATAAGTGGAAGTTTTTACTACTCTGAATTACGTTTTTTTAAGGAAAATAAGCCCTCCTTTTTATGGAATTGGGATGTTCAAATGAGAACGCAGCATGAAGGAGATGGAGGGTAGTCTTTTTCATTTAAAAAATAAAAATATTTAATAATAATTTTATATACATTTATATTATTTTGATATTATATTCTCTATAAAAATTTCAATAATAAATGTCATTTGTATTTTTGTAAATATAACCATTTTCAAAATTGTTAAATCTAATTTTATAAAATAATGTGCTTGTTTTATATCAATATAGTTTAATTAATAAAAAATAGTAGTTTGACTAGCTTAATTAATAAATAATGAGTAGTTTAGCTAATAAAAGAAATGATTTGTTTAAAGGTAGTTTCTCTTCTTTTTTTTAATTAAAATTTTGTTGATATTTTTAAATTTAAATTTTAAATTGTTTAATTTGTATAATTACAGTGTACTAAATAAATTTTTAAAGTTTTTTATCTATATATATTCAACAATATATTTTAAATAACAAAAAAATTCATAATTTTTTTTCAACTAATATGACGAAAAACTAGTGAAAAAAATAAAAATAATTCAATATATAAATTAGATTGCTACTATTATAGGCATATCTATGTGGAAAGCAGAACATGTAGATTTCATTAAACGTAAATCCGGCACTGCACTTTTTGATTATCGGCGTTTCGGGAACTGTAGGGAGTGTCCTATGTCCTGGCTTTCATGCTTCCGAGGACATTGAATCGTCACCTCGCAGAAATTATGGCAGCCTTCAAAGCAGAGATTCCACCCACAGGGAACGATTTAATCTGATGGACCTACGGTTCCTGCGGCCTCCACTTCAATAATTTTCTGTGACGGTTTCAGAATACCTCTTTCTACAAAACTGTTTTTATATCAAATTTTCTTCGAAAATGGTTGGTGTTTAAAACATAAACGTTGAATCCGTATGAACAAAATTAAATATACCTTTTATCATGATGCTCCTACAAAAATCATCGTCAGACAATATCATAAATAATTATTAAAGTTCACAAAATTAATTCTATATACCTCATATCATTTTTGTTGTTTCTAATTAGTCAATCCACCTATCATATAAAATTTTTAATATATATTATTTAAACAAATTCAATATTTAAATTTAATCTTCTAAATAGTTTTTTTCTTATATTATAAGAATTTCTAAATTTATCATTGATTATTATAAGCAATTTTTTTTTTTTCAATATAAAATACAAATTTAACCAAGACCCATGGATATATTACACTTGAATATTAAATAGAAGAGAGAATATTAAAGAGAAGAGAAATGTAATTTATTTTTTGCACAACAATTTTATTTAAAAAAATATTTTTAAATAAAATGTGTTAGTCATAAATAAATTATTTTTATGTACATATTAAATGATATAATTTTATATGAGAAATAAAAAAATTGTTATATTTTCACTTCTGCTATAAGTAAGAGATGTAATTTCTTTATATTTTAAAAATATTTCAATGTCTATTTTAATTAAAATTATTTATATTAATTTTTTATAGATATAAATTTAGATATTTCAATTACTTCCTATTTCTTAATATTCTTAATAGTATGTTGTAGATGTGTGATTAATTTAATTTTGAATATAAAATTAATGTGTGAAATTTAAAAAGATAAATCAATAAGAAAAACAAATATATATGTTTTTTTACTTACCAATAGGAAAGAAACATAAATTTAAATATTTATTAATCACTAAAAAAATATTTCAATGTGTAAAATGGAGACAAAATAATCCAATTCCAAAGTTGAATAAAATATAAGTTAAGTATGTATATAATATATAAAGCAATTGAAAATTTAAAATTGATTGTTGTTCAAAATAAAGGAGAACGTGTGATATCTGTGAACCTTTTTATAGTCAATGTGGAGTTGAGATATGTGTGTTTGTGTCATAAATAAAAAAATTCAATGCCCATGTTGAATACAATTTTTCAAGTAACATCAATTATGTGTATAATATATGAAAGAATTAACATTTTAAAACATTTTGTTAATTGTTGTTGAGAACTAAAGAGATGTGTGATTCATTTTATGGTCACTGTGGATTTGAGACATATATATATATATATATATATATATATATATATATATATATATAGATATAGATATATTCTTGATCCTTTTTAAACCTTGAAAGCGATTAAATCATTTTTCAAGTTTTGAAAGAGATTTTCACTTCAAAAGTTTTTGTTTGATTCATCTTCACTCTTGATAGGTACACGGTGTTAAAAGATAAATTTTCTCTTATAATAATGAAAAATTTGAACAAAATCAATATAGTAATAATCATTATCAAAACATTACATCGAGATATGCCCCATCACAAAAACAAAATAATATAATACACCAAATTGATATTTAGCTCGATTGTGACATTAAAACTAAATTATTATTATAAAATAAATGAAAAATTAAAAAAACAAATATTTGGAAACTAAAATATCTACCATCAAATAGTTGTAGAGGCATGCAGATTCAAGTGATAGGTAGAGGAGTACACTATCAATTGAGTGTAAATTATTTTTATTATTATTAATTATTAATCTTCATCCAATGAATTACTACAACATCATTGTGCCACTACCATGAAAAACGATAGCTATTGTTTTATGTATAAGACATATATTATAAAATGTTTGGAATTGTATAACCATCATATCATTATGAAGATAAATATTTTAAAACTATATATTTCATATACCTTGGTTTATAATATTTATCATCTCATCATGAAGATAAATGTTTTAAAACTATATATTTATATACATTGGTTTATAATATTTATCTTAGGGTTTATCATAGGCTTTTCACAGAAAATCAATCATGGTCAACCATGTCCATTGTTGCATTGTGACAAATATTGTCTCAATATAAAAATGAACCATGGTTGAACGTCACATTGTGACAAATATTCTCTCAACATTAAAATCAATCATGGTTAACCATGGTCCAATGTTGCATTGTGACAATAATTGTGTCAATATGAAAATCAACCATGCTTCAAGATTGCATTATGACAAAGATTGTCTCAATATCAAAATCAACACTCGTCAACCATTGTCAAAAAATTTCCACCATGGTCAATAACCATGGTCATATTGTCACAAATATTGTCTCTTCATACAACGTCACATTGTGACAACCATGGTCATCCATGGTCAAGAGAGGTCCAATGTCGCATTGTGAGAAATATTATCTCAATATAAAAATCAACAATGGTCAACCATGGTCTAACTATCTTTATGACAAGATTATCTCAACATTAAAATCAATCATGGTCAACCATAATCTAATGTCGAATTATGACAAAGTTTTTCTCTTCATCCAATTTCACATTGTGACAACCATGGTCATGCATGGTAAACCATGGTAATCCATAGTCAACAATGGTTCAACGTCGCATTGTGACAAAGGTTTTGTCAATATGAAAATTTATCATTATCAACCATAGTCCAATGTCGCATTGTGACAAAGATTGTATCAATATGAAAATGAACTGTGGTCGACCATAATTAGCCATGTTCATTTTAGGGTTTATAATATTTATCTTAGGTATTATATACCTTGAGTTTATCATATTTATCCATTTGGTTTATAATCACCTGGGTCTTTAAAATTAATCATTTGGGTTTATTATTCTCTTAGTTTTATAATATTTATCTTAGTGTTTAAATACCTTGGTTTTATAATATTAATCCCTTAGGTTTCTAATACTTGGATTTTTATAATTAATACCTTAGGTTTTTAATATCAATCTCTTGGGTTATCAATATAAGGGTTTGTATTCCTAGGGTGTAATATTATTCATAAGGTTTATAATATTAATCCTATGCTTTAAAATAAATCACTTGGGTATATAATTATAGTCAATGATGCACAACCATGGTCCAATATCACCTTGTGACAAGGATAGTCTCAATATGAAACTCAATCATGGTTAATCATGGTCCATTGTTGCATTTCGATAAATATTGTCTCTAGATCAAAATCAACCATGGTCAAACATGTTCTAACGCCACATTGTGAAAAATATTGTTTCAATATAAAAATCAACCATGGTCATATTGTGACAAAGATTGTCTCTTGGTCCAACGTCACATTATCACAACCACAGTCAAGTGTCGCATTGTGACAAAGATTGTCTAAATATGAAAATCAACCATGGTCAACCATTATCCAATATCGCACTGCAACAAAGGTTGTCTTAATATGAAAATCAATGTTCAACCATAGTCCAACATCACATTGCGACAAATATTATGTCAATATGAAAATTGACCGTGGTCGACCATGGTCAACAATGTTTATTTTTAGGTTTATACTATTTATATTAGGGTTTATAGACCTTGGGTTTATAATATTTATCCCTTTAATTTAGTATTATTCCCTTTGGTTTATAATCCCTTGGGTTTTTCGTATTAATCTCTTGGGTTTATTATTCCATTTGATTTGTAACATTTATCTTAGGCTTTGTATGCATTGGGTTTATTATATTAATCCTGTGGGTTTAATATTATTCTCTTTGGTTTATAATACATTGGGGTTTTCGAATTAATCCCTTGGGTTTATAATATCAATCCATTGGGGTTACCAATCTAAGGGTTCATATTCCTAGGGTATAATATTATTCATAAGTTTTATAATATTAATCCTAGGGTTTAATATAAATCCCTTTGTTTTATAATCATGGTCAACCATGCACAACCATGTTCCAATGTCACATTGTGACAAAGATTGCCTCAATATGAAAACAACCATGGTTAAATGTCGCATTACAACAAATATTATCTCAATATAAAAATAAATCATGGTAAAACATGGTCAATCATGTTTATTTTATGGTTTATAGTATTCACCTTAGGGATTATATACATAGGGTTTATAATATTAATCCCTTGGGTTTATTATTCTTTTGGCTTTATAATATTAATTCATTGGTTTTATTACTCTAAGGGTTCATTTTCTTAAGGTGTAATATTATTCATATGGTTTACAATATAAATCCTTGGGTTTAATATAAATCCCTTATGTTTATAATCATAGTTAGGCATGGTCAACCATAGTCCAATGTCACATTTTGAAAAATATTTTCTTAATATGAAAATAAACTATGGTGTAACGTCTCAACGTTACAAATATTGTCTCGATATGGAAAGCAATCATGTTGAACCATGATCAACCATGGTCCAACATCACTTTGTGAAAAATATTGTCTGAATATGAAAAGTGAACCATGCTCAACCATGGTTAACACAGTCAACCATGTATAGTTTAAGATTTATAATATTTATCTTATTGTTAATATACCCCGTATTTATAATATTAATCCCTTTGCTTTATTATTCCCTACGGTTTATAATATCAATCCTTTGGGTTTATTAATCTAAGGGTTCATATTCTTACGGTATAATAGTATTCATATGTTTTATATTAATCCTAGGGTTTAATATAAATATATTGGGTTTAGAATCATAGTCAATCCTAATCAATGATGGAAAAAATTCAAATTGTGTCAAAGTTTGTCTCAATATGAAAATCAACCATGGTCAACCACGCTGAACAATGGCCAACAGTTTTCCAACGTTGCATTATGCCAAAGATTGTCTCAATTTGAAAATAAATCATTGTCAACCATAGTCGAGTGTCACATTTTGATAGATATTTTGCTAATATGAAAATTAAATATGGTCAACCATGGTCAGCCATGTTTATTTTAGTGTTTATAATATTTATATTAGGGTTTATATACCTTGGATTTTTAATATTTATCCCTTGGGTTGAATATTATTCCCTTGGGTTTATAATATTTATCTTAGGTTTTATGTACATTTGGTTTAGAATATTAATCCCTTGGGTTTAATATTATTCTCGTAGGCTAATATTGCCTTTGGTTTTTAGTATAAATATTTTCAGGTTTATTATTTCCTTAGGGTTATATTATCAATCCCTTGGGTTTATTAATCTAAGGGTGAATATTCGTATAGTGTACTATTATTCATAATTTTTTAAATATTAGTCCGCAATTAAAATGTAAATCTTTACATTTAATTAATTAAAAAATATTAATATAAATTATTAAAAAAAGAAATATTTGTAATAATAAATATTTATTAAAAAATAAAAATTATATTAATAGAACAATATTAATAAATAGTAATAATAATAATGAGTTAATTATAATTATTATTTATTTATACTATTTATATTAATTATCAATATTTATATTAATTAATATTTAGTTAACAATATTTATATTAATAAAAAAATATTGGTAAACAATAATAAAATTAGTTATTTATTTTTATAATTTACTAATTAATTATGAGTGAATTAATAATTAATAAGGAATTAAATAAAAATGAATTAATTATTTACTTTTAATATATACTAAATGCTATTAAATTTAATTTGTAATAAAAATAATAATAATTATGTTGATAGGTGTCTCCCCCATTGGAATTTCATACTTTAATATTTTTCTTAATTATATATTTTTATCACATGGTCCATAATGTCCCCAGTTTCTGTGCTTTTATTAGACATTTGAACAAGTCCTAAAGGGTGAATTGGACCCCAAAGGAAACCAATTATTTTGGATTTATTTTATTATTTTAATTTAATCAAATAAAAATGGAATTAATTATGCAAAGACTAGATTATGATTAGAGATTAGGAAACCAAATCCATGAGGATGGATCAGGTTCATAAGACTTTCTCAATTCTCCAAAAATCCTTGAATGAAATAAATTAAATATAAAAAATTAGATCGAAGATAAAAATATAAAAAAGCTACCCCAGTAAAGAGTAAAGTTTCTGGGAAGAGGTGGAATAAAACTAGAAAGAGGAAACACTAGTTTCAAAGTAATTTTGTGGAAGAATCAAAAGGAAAGCATAGACAAAAATGAACACAACATCCTAATTAACTAGACGTAGTTAAGCAAACAAGCTGATTGGAAAGCAGGCTTAAATAAGAAGATTCTGGATAGACAAGATGTTGTATATTGTTGGAGGATTTGATCTCTTCTCGAGGGGGGGGAGTTGTGGAGAAATAGCTCAAAGGTTGGGTGGAATCTAGTCTACCTTAAGTGGTATGCACTAGTTAATTTCAATTTAAATTAGAATTTTAGTATTGTTATGCATATTATGGTGAAGTAGGATGGTATATATGAACTTGTTTAAATCTATGAATGAGTAGATGTTGTACAAGAAAGGCTAAGTATAAATCAATTGGTAGGTTTGTACATTTAACAAATTAGTCTACAATAAATATAGTATGTCTTTGTATTGTTGCACAAAAAATAATCTGAAGAGCACCAACTCTCAGAATATTTAAACCTTAATGAAGGCTTAAATCTGAGGTTAGGTGACTCCGAGGAATTTAATTCTGAATAATATTACTGTATTATCATTATCAGTAAATTGTATAAACCAACTAATGTTGAAAGAAAATAAATATGTATGATGGTGCATGTTAAATTTAGCCCATTCAAATAAATCAGAGAAAATAGTAGAACTGGGGAATGAATTACTAGCGTTGAGATATCATAGTAACAAGTTGCAAGGAGGAACTTAGCAATTATTACTAAAATTGAAATACAACCTTTAGAAAAGTACGACTTCTGAACTATAAACATACATTCATTTAAGAGGAAATAATTTCTTCAAATATATTACAAATTTATGAAAGTTAACGATATAAATCCCAGTTGCTTGTTAAACGAGGCGATGAGAGACAAGGGTTCTAGGTTAGTTCTGCAGAAACCCTAGATTTCTTACAAAATCTCTCTGCCGCGGCAGCACCTGCGACCCGCGCACAGTGATAGGCGACCAACCATGGATACAAGCTCGGGGGGGGGGCAGGTCAACCCCCCCTGCAAACAATGACGGAACCTGTGTCATTCCTGACCAAAACAGTGAAGATGCTGTCAATAAGCAAGAGGTGGTAGCACCTCAGACGCCAACTATGCAGAATCGGCCAGACGCAGCTGCTCCCACATCCTCCACCTGCAAACCCATAGCTCCAGAAAGACCCAAGATCGACTTTGCAAGCCATCGAATAAATGCTCGGATCTAATACATGAGGGATCATGCCCTCATCGAAAAATTCATCGGCTTTTGGCCAACCGAAAAATATCTACAAGGATGGGTTGCTTCCAAATGGAAGCCCAAGGGACATGTTACGCTCCAGCTAGGACTGAAAGGTTTCTTCACGGCAGTATTCAACTGCATCGAGGATCGAAATAGGGTTATGGATGAAGGGCCCTACTTTTTTAACTCAGCCGGGTTATATCTCAGGAACTGGGTGGAACGATTCAACCTGAATAAAGAAAAATTCAACTGGGCACCAGTTTGGATACGCTTATACTCGCTGCTGCTTGAATACTGGGACGAAAAATCTCTCCAAGAAATTGGCAAAGGACTATGATATTTTATCAAGATTTCAGAAGAGACAAAGCTTTGCAGATACACCTCCTACGCAAGAATCTGTGTCTATATGCACTTGGACAAAGCCCTAACTGATGCGGTAAGTATATATCATGATGATTTCGAATGGATCCAGCCTTTAGACTATGAACATGTTCCCTTCAGGTGTCACATGTGTCATGCTCATGGGCACTTGTTCAGAGATTGCCCCCTCAATTCTCAAGCACAGAATAAAGAGGCAGAAGACAAAACGGAAACAGATGGCTTCACCAAGGTTCCTTTGCACAGGTAGCACAGTAAGAAACCCTCAGCGTTGGATAAGAAACCTAACCCCTCCTCTAATGCTCCTTCTACCAGTAATAGTTTTTCCATACTCTCCAACTTGGATCAGGCTTCGGATTCCATCCATATCTCACCGGATCCATCCCTTAAACCCTCTGCTCCTTCAGGCATTCCTGCTCACCCCGACCCCATCCATTCTCATAATGAGAAGCTCTCTAATGAACGTTTCGTGCCCATTTCCTCCCCTGAAACCAAACTTCTAACTTGGCACACAGTAATCATGGACATTGATGATCCAAAGGCCAAGTCTAAAATTACCAATGAGGAGAACCCTGGTAGCAGTCAATTGAACCCCATGGAAGAAGACCCGGAAGGAATATACCTTGGGGAGCTAGACATCCTAGGGTTAGAAGAAGCTTGCAGAAGAAAGGACTTTGACAACATCAAACCACATCAAATTGACAAGCTAGAAATGGTCCTAACTAGAGCCCAACAGCAAAAGAAATTAGGCATTCATCTGGGAAGCGACTGGGACAGCCTAAAAGTTACAAAAGAGTCCAAGAAAAGGGGTCGCAAACCAGACTAGCAACGCACCATCACCATAGGGGAAATGTTGGTGAACTCAGGGCGATACCCCAAGCTAACAAGGTTTTTCAAACCCCTCCCAAATAGTGCCCCATGAAGCTCATTTCATGGAATGTCAGAGGGATCAATAGCCCTGGGAAGCACAAGATGATCAAAAATATGATTCAGAAAGAAAAACCAAATATTCTCTTCCTTCAAGAAACAAAGTGTAATAGTGAAGCACTAGGCTCAATCTTATCAAAAGCTTGGCCTAGTTGTAGCTCGGTCGTAGTTGATGCCTCAGGTTCTTCCGGAGGACTAGCAATAGCTTGGGATACTCAGTCCATAACGTTAGGAAACTTTCATGCAGCGCATAGTCTAATTAAAGCTAATTTTCATCCCATTGTCACAAACATACATGGTCACCTTTCAAATGTCTATTTTCCCCAGGACCAAGCCAGCAAAATAGAGCTCCTGAACACCATGGAAATTCTGAATTCTCACAGAACCTATCCTCTTTGGATTGCAGCTGGGGACTTCAACATGATTACCAAGATGGAGGAAAAGACTGGAGGAATACCAAGATTGGATCCAGAAAGTTCTCACTTCAAATATTTTATAACCAATAGTTGGCTTATCGACCTCCCTTTCTCAAACGTCTCTTTCACATGGAACAACAAGAGGACAGGTAACCAGCAGATCGCTTCAAAACTGGACCGATTCCTCATATCAAACAATGCCATATATTTTGGAGGGGATATTTCGGCTTTGATACTTCCGCTGGCAGGCTCGGATCATTGGCCCATTCCTCTTCATTGGAAAAATATTGGCACTCAGTTCAAAAAACCCTTCAAATTTGAAGCTTTCTGGCTCTCTCATCCCTCATTCAAATCCATGGTAACTAATGCCTAGAACAGCTTTACTCCCCCCTGCAGGATCGAGAATGTACCAATTCCAGCAAAAGCTTAAACACCTCAAATTGATCATCAAACATTGGAACTTATCTGTCTTTAGGAACATATTACAGGAGATAAAGATTCTCAAAAACAAAATGGAAGAAACTCAACAAAAAATCATTCACGATGGAAGATCAGATTACCTAGCTTCCAAAGAGCAGGAACTTCAAAAGCAGCTGGAAGAGAGGCGCAAACAAGAGGAACTCTTGTGGAAACAAAAATCCAGAATACGCTGGCTAAAATAAGGTGAAGAAACATAAAATTCTTCCACAGGTATACCGTTCAACGAAGAATGCAAAACCACATTTCCCACATCACCAATAAGCAAGGAGAACAAGTGGAGAAACATGAGGAGATCGAGCAAGTACTCCTGGACCACTTCAAAAGAATTCAGCATGAAGAGAGCTCTATAGACAGGCAACCAGCCATCGACAAAATATCCCAGCTGATCCCCAGGCTTGTCACTGCGGAGCACAATCAGATGTTACTTCGCCCAGTTTCTCTTCATGAGGTTGAAACAACAATGGCTCAATCTAAGGACGGGAAGGCACCAGGACCCGATGGTTTCACCTCAAATTTTTTCCATCATTTCTGGGATCTCATCAAAATGGAAGTCTGGCAACTGGTTGAGGAGTCAAGAGCTTCTCATTGGCTTCTCCCCTCTCTGAATGCCACTTTCATAGCTCTGGTTCCAAAGGAACAGCACCCAAGCACTCCTAAAAAGTACTGAGCCATTGCTCTATGCAATGTGATTTATAAAGTCATCTCCAAAGTCATAACCAACAGACTAAAGCCTCTTCTTCTGCTTCTCATTTTGGAAAAGAAAACGAGATATGTGGAGGGATGCCAAATTCTGGATGGCATAATCTTAACTCATGAAGTTATCCATTCCCTCAAAAGCGCCAAGAATGCAAGTATGCTCCTTAAAATATATCTATCTAAAGCATTTGATAAGTTATGTTGGCGTTACATATAGCATATTCTCAGTGATTTTGGCTTCGACCAGATGTGGATAAGATGGATAATGAGCTTCATCTTGACCCCCCTTTATTCCATCCTCATCAATGGCATCCCCTCCACTCCTTTTTCACCATCCAGAGGCATTAGACAAGGGGACCCTCTGTCCCCCTTTATTTTCATACTAATGTCTGAAGGCCTTAGCAGACTTATTCATCATGTTGTCCTATCTCGGCAACTTCGTGGAATCTCCCTTCATGGCTCTCCCACCACAACCCATCAGCAATTCGCTGACGATAATATGCTCTTCGGCTTCTCGTCCGCCTAAGAGGCCTCCTCCTTTAAAGCCATTCTGATCCTTTTCTTTGTAGCCTCTGGCATGATTGTCAATGAGTCGAAATCCCAGCTCTTCTTTTTAACACTCCTCCTATGACCCAAGCGAGCATATCCTGAATTCTTGGTTTCTCTATTGCTCACCTCCCCGCCAAATACCTGGGCGCGCCACTCATTGATGTTGCCATCAAACATTCCTCTTGGAATCTTCTTCTGGAAAAATTGGAAGCTCGACTTTCTTCTTGGACATACAAAGCTCTCAACTTGGCAAGCAGACTTGTTCTCATCAAAGCAGTCTTGCAAACCATGCCCCTCTATCTCTTTTCAATTCTTTCTACTCCAAAATGGGTTCTCAAACAAATCAAGATTTTGCAACGTCGATTTCTTTGGGGGTCTTCAAACCAGAACCGAAAATGGGCCTTGGTCAAATGGAACACGGTTTTCTCCCCTAAGGATGTTGGAGGACTCGGGCTCAGGGATCCTCTACACAGCAACGAAGTCATGGGAGCCCGTCTGTGGTGGAACTCGCTCTCGAGCCCCCACACGCCCTGGGCTAAGTTGTGGACTACCAAGTACGCTAATAATAAACCTCCTGAAGACCTGATCAGACTCTCCCCTAGAATTTCTGGCTCCCTTATATGCAATGCAACCAAGCAGCATTTTGCACTCATACAACAACACAACTTCTCGGAAATATGCAATGGGCATACAACCAGATTCTAGGTAGACTCTTGGCAGCAAAACCCAAAGCTGACTGACACTCTCACCCTCATCAATGGTAGGAGGATCGTTGGTCCGGAGGAAGTCAAAGTCAGCCAGTGCTGGACCCCCTCCAACTGCAATGAATTCAGACAATGGAAGCACCCGTCTCATATCATTCTTCTCGCTCAGGACAACACTTGGGAAGCTCTCAGTGAGGAAATTCAACGCCGGAAAATAAGATGTTCAGAGGAACCATACATTCTTCGGTGGGGATACACAACTAAAGGCATGTTCACCACAAAAGAAGCCTTCTCTCTCATGCATCCAGCCCCCCTACCGCGTGATCCAATTTGGAAATTTCTCTGGGCTCTTGGTACCTGGCCAAAAGTCTCAACGTTTCTTTGGCTTCTCAGTCACAAACTAATCCTCACTTGGGACAACTTACTCAAACAAGGTTTTTGTGGTCCTTTACAATGTCCTAACTGTGAGCAAAGTAACGAAATGACACAACATCTCATGTTTTCCTGCAAGCTAGCTAGCACTCTATGGGAGAAGATTTGCTTTAAGTGTCAAAAAAGAAAACCGAAAGGGGACTTAACTAATATCATGCACTATTGGCCTAGACATCCCTATAGCAGATCTATTCTCAACACCCTTTGGAAAATCATTCCAGTGTTTCTCTTTTGGTCTCTATGGAAAGAGAGAAACAAGAGAATTTTCAAGAATCAGTCCACTTATTTGGATGTGATCTGGAACAACTTCAATAATAATCTCCAAGAGTCTCTAGCCCTGCATTCTTGGCAGGATGAGGACCTTCCCAAACAACCTAAGGAAATAGCCATATGGAAAAATAGGCAACTCAAAATCTCGATCATTCCCAACTCAAATAGACAGAAGGCTCCTGAGTCCCAACTCCAATGGACCCCTCCTCCTCCAGGAATTTTCAAGATGAACTTTGATGGAGCCTCAAAAGGAAATCCAGGACCCGCTGGCTTTGGAGGCATCTTCAGAAACTCATAGGGAGACGCCCTTGCTATTTACTATGGCTCTATCGGTTGGGACACCAACAACTCAGCAGAACTGGAAGGGCTCTGACAAGGGTTGTAACTAAGTCATCTCTTCAACCTATTTCCTATCATCGTGGAAGGGGACTCCTAGATTCTCATTAGCGTAGCCAATCAACTGCTTCAAGGTACCAGTACAACAAAAGTAACAAAAATTTCGAGAATGGCTTCTAGAGTTGAAAATATAAGCAGTTGGCTGAAACACAACCAGGCAATCTCCTTCACCCACACTAAAAGGGAAGGTAATAAAGTAGCAGATCTCCTAACCAGTTTAGGAGTCGACAGCATTGATACTCTCCATCATGGTCCTATTCATATCATCCATGACAAAGATCTCCTTTAGAATTGTCTCAAGCTAGTGCACAATGATCGCCCGTCTCTGGATGCAGATGATTCAATGGCATGACGGGACATCCATCCCGGAGCAGTTCCCAAGGAGGCTTGCATGGGATGGACATATGGCCCCCTTTGGCTCCATTAATTTGGAAATTAATATGCCAGCTCTCAGAGCTTTAACTCACCGACGTCGGCATTCTCTCCTCCTCGACCAGCACAATCGGTTCCTTATGGCATATGAATCAAGCTATCTAGAACATTATTGCTCTGCCTGCCACTCTTTGCAATTCCTCTGTAGCGTATGCCCTGAAGTTTGTGCCAAGCCCAGCGCCCGCACACAAACAAGGTGGTGTTGTTCCTTGCTCTGTTGTATTGAAACCATGCCCAGTTCTCATTTTTCTCACAGTGCTCTCTGTTACTCCAACTACAGTCTGCAGGCTCCTCTCGGCTCTCATTGTGGGTTCAATCCTATCCCGCTTTGTTCTATTTTTCTCAAGCCTTCTCAAGTTGCAGCGTCCACCATGCCCAGGCTTCGACACCGTATGAGATGCCGTCGTGGGGCAACCCGTGGCTGGCCTGAGAGCTCGTGTCCCTCTTCTAGACTGGGCGAAACAATTTCCTCCGAAGATGTTGAGGGGAGCCAAAGTCAGGCCACCCGCAGTCAATGGGGGAATGATAACTCTCCTAACGATTATCATCCCTCTCCGCATCCTTCTATTGTCCCTTCGAGACCCGTCTCCCCTGCACCCCGTCCTTCTGGCAGTCATATCTTAAGGCAAACTTTGGAGAGAGTGGAGCTCCACTTTTATTGTTCTTTCAATCGCCCCACTGTCACCACTTATATCATAGTCACCCTGCGGGAAGAGTCGAATCTCTACCCTCCTCCTCTGCCAGGTCCTCTGCCATCCCCTCTTGGTCTTCGTCCTATCCTTGCTACGTTCTCCACCGAACATCCAACTACTCCTCCTGCCTCCATTTCTCCCGCCTTGGATCAACATACAATGCAGGTGGACACAAAGACTACAGGCAAAGATGGTGATCAGAACGATGTTGTTGAAGATTCGTAGGAAACATACGGATGTCGCATTGTGGAGGAGCCGCCTTCACCAGCCTAGGCGCAGTTACTCTGGACAGCCTCGACTCAACAGGGTACTTACGTTCAACTATTTTGAAAGATGCACTATTTTTTTTTAGTTTTCTACAGCAGCAGAAGCTGCTTGCTACTAAAGTTTTTTTTTTTTTCTTATGTGATATGTAATGAACTACACACCGGTTTCCCTTATAAGGGCGGTGAAACCTCGCCTAAAAGAACTGGTTTCCCATTCAGGGCAATTCAAATTTTTGTTAAAGCATGGACATCAAGCCCAGTTTCAGGCTCCCACAGCTGAACTGAGGCAGTTTTGTAACAATATGTTTCCATAATATAATTAGCATAATTTAGAAAAAAAAATGATATAAATCCCAATTATTACACATTTAGAAGTACAACTTGGTATAATTAAGTTATAAAAATGAGAACTCTGTCCCATACAATATAAAATGTACAACATCTCTGTAAATTTTACTGAGATAGTATATCACGAAACTCCAAGGTGGGTTGTTGGACCAACCTGAAGAGAAAAAGGTCCACCATTATGATTGAACAGAAAAGTTAACAACAATATGCAAACCCAGCATTATGTAAATAGTAACTACATAAGACAAAAACTATAAATTAGTGAAAGAATATAAGTATAACAAGAAATATAAATATATTTAAAACCCATAAGGGTAATTAACTACCTTAGGGATAGATGTAGGATATCCACTTGCAATAATGAGAAGGCAGTTATTTATTGTAGGGAAGGGTGTAATGTATATCCTAAACAAAAAAAATTAGGTTATAATTGTTAAATCCAAATCTGAGAGTATTATTATTCTACATTCAACTTAAGGAGAATAGCATCGTTCCTATACAAGGTAAGGAAAACTAAAAAAGTTAAAATAGCCTGACAGGAATGGAAACGTAGCTCAAAAAAGAATACCATTATGGACCAAAGGGTAAAATAATGAGAAGATAGAAATCATAGAAGGAAAATCAATACAAATAAGAAAAAGAGAGTAATATATAGAACCAATTGGGTCCTGAAAAGGGAAACTGAGATTTCCTCTCGAAGGAGAGAGTAAAATCTACAGCATGGAAAACCCAAGTATGGATTCTAAACCGAGACACAACTAACTTAAAAATAATATAAAAGGATTCATTATCTGGAGTCAAAAAAAAAATACAATTGATAACGAAGCCACCGGAAAACCAGTGTTTGTAAAATAAATCAATAATTTAAAAGACAGAAAGTCATAATAAGAAATTACCTGTAAATTGATAATGTCTCTTGGATGAAAACTGGAGGACTAGATGGAGTCTTCTCAATTGTCCGTCTGCGTTTCAAAAAAGTATTGTTAGAGCATGGATTCCTAATGGTGGTCCATGTATAATTAAAATGAATAAAACACAACTTTGTGAAATAGTAAGGAGTACATTAAACACAGAAAAAACTTTCAAATCCAATAGTGAACGCAGAAAGGAGAGGTCTAAGAAGGACTTCTATACGATATAAGTTCGTAGGGATATCCTAAATAAAAAATTAGTGGAAATCAGAATTAGGTAAACAATTAACGAAAATTCTGGGAAAGAAGTAAAAAAAACAAGAAAATAAAATGAATTTTCCAGTTGACAATAGTTACCAGATATAGTTGGATACTTACCAAAAGCTACAACCATGCCTTAAGAGTATAAATCATATCTCACACTTAAACCATGGTTACGAAAATGGCGTAGAGGAAGCCACATAAAGAAAATATTAACTATGGGGCAACAGAGTTATCGACATGAGAATTTACCTATATATGCCTAGCTTCAATAAACACCTCTTAACAAAAATTTATATCATGGATGAACCATACTATCGTTGGTAGTTCTAGCTAGATCAATGCATAGATTAGAATAAAACTCAATTATCAGAATAGGGAACTAAAAATAAATGAATACAAATTTCAATAAAAAACTCAGCAATAAGGACGTCTGACATTGACATGGGGAGGAGGTGGTCCTTTGCATGTAAAACAAATCTCTCCCCTTAGTTTTCTGGAATGATTCTCACCTCTCAGGTAAACAAAAGAAGAGTCTAGAACTAAATTGATTAACAATAGGTGAAATACGGTCTAAAGCAGAACGAAGGATATTCAACAAAGAGGTGGGGTGAAAAATAGTCACAAGTAAAAAATGAAACCATTTATGGAGCCTCAAACCAGAACTTTGATTTGATCCTAACTGCCCACGTCTACGAGATCTGGTGTTGGATAAACTTCCTGCAAATTTAAGGGTTTAATCAATAACCATATGAGCCATGTGACATGGTACCATATCTTGAGGAATATCACAGACAAAGATTTTGTATCCGCTCATATGGAGAAACATCTCGAATTAAACCATAGAAATTATCATGCCTCAAAGTTCCAACAATTAAATTAATTCTGACAACGTAGTAATTGCATAATACAAATTAATGAAGGTGAATTCAATAAAATGTTCAATCTCATATGGTATACATTCAATTTTGTCACATAGATAGCCAATGTTCAACTCAACGTTGGAAAGATTAATTAAATTTTTGGAACAAAGGTCTCACCTAAGGTTCGACTTTAGTTATATCACTTCGATGGAGGGATAATGTGATTGGGTGAGACTGATTAAATATAATATGTGGATACACATATGAATACTATGAAAACTCTTAATAAGGGTTTCTTATAGAGGATTTAAACCTATGTGATAATTATTATCCTTTAGAACAAAGCTAGACCAAGGTCAATTCTTTTATGATGAAATATATACATATGCCAAATGGTAGTGATGGATTGTTACTTTTATCATAAAGTTAGATAAAGGTATATGTGGTTGAGGATGAATTAGGCTTAGAATATGTATAGGTTGTTAATATGAGAAAGGAAAGTGTGTTAATAGTTAAGGAAGGGAAATGTAACTATTACCTTACGACCTTCCATATAAAATAAAATGAGTTGGTTCATAGGACATATGGTCTTATTGGTATTGTAAAACTGGAATTTTCGTATCAATAAATTATATCATTAAGTTTGCAAATATTTGAAAGTACAACAAAGAAAATTGTTGATGGCTGAAATACATTCGAATGTGATGAACAATAATCATTCCATGAGATGTAATTACTAGTAGTACTAGAAATAGAAAAAAAAATATTATGTCAAAAGGGAGATGCTACAAACGGTATCGGAGCCCATGTTAGAACATTGGGCCATAATGTGTCCTCACACCAGAGAAAACTTTTGTTTCTGTAAATTGTTTATTAAAATAATTTTCCCTAATGTTTACTTTTGTGTACAGTGAATTAGTGCATAAGCATACAAATGCAAACCATGAGTGTAGGGGATGAGCTGTATGTGGATCTGGGTGGTGCAAAGAATCCATTAGATCGTAATGCTCCATTGACAGCTATTATGCATCATATGCAAAGAGAAATGGTGCAACTGAAAAACCACAATGAAAGCCTATCACTAGCTAGCGAAGAGCAAGAAAGATTAATTAGAGAATTAACCTCCCAGAATAGTCAGGAAGGTGAAGGTTCTAGAAAAAAGAGAAAGGGAATTGAAAACCACTAAGAAGATTCTAAGGAAGATGAAGCCTTTAGATAGTAGTCTAGAAGGAACAAATAATTAAAGGGTGAATTCTGAAAAATCAAGCCTCCCTCCTATGATGGAGAGAAAGAAGAAGATGCGGCAGCTTGGATTCTAAACATGATAAAGTACTTTTAAGTTTATGAGTATCAAAGTAACTTGAAAGCTAGGTTGGCTATTTAACAATTAGAAGGGAAGGCTACATTGTGGTGGGAGGAAACCAAAATGGTGCATGTGATAGATGAAAAAACCATCACTTGGGAAGATTTCCAAATCAAATTTAAACATAGATATCTGAATGAATTATATTATGATGATAAATCCAAAGAGTTTCATGAGATTAGGTTAGGACAAATTACCATTTATGAGTTTGTTACCAAATTTACCAACCTACTCCACTATGTACCTTATATAAGGGAATATAATGCAAAGGTACAGCTCTTTTTAAACTTCCTACCTACTATCTACAAAGAGATGATAGAATTTGATAATCCCAAGATAATGGATGAACTCGTGTGTAAGGCAAGACTGTGTTATCAACAGTTCAAAGGAAAAAATGAGCAAGGTAAAAACTGGAAGAACAAAGAAAAGTGTGACTCTAGTGGAAAAAGAACAAAACGAACATACTTAAAGAGCTTTGGGAGAAATCAACAAAGGAATAAGTTTATAAAAACTGGAGAAAATCAGCAAGCCCAATCAAAAATAGGATCTAAACATATAGATGGAAACAGTAAGAGAGAAGGAACTACTAAAATGAGGGAACCTGTAAAGTGCTGGGGTTGTGGAGAACCTCATCTACTGAGATATTGTCCACACAGAACCATTCAAAAGATACAAGTACTGAGAGAGGTAACTAAAATAAATGATGTGGTAATAAACATCCCCAAAATCAGTGCTGCCCTAGAAGATCGTCAAGTTGAACACCAATCCACTGTGGTCGAAATAAAAGATATGATTTCTAGACAACCTATATTTGTTTTGATAGATCCAAGTGCATATTTAAGTTATATAAGTCAAATTGTGTAAAAATGAAAAATAAAGTCAAGAAAATTTCAGCAAGCATGGTTAGTTCAGTTAGTTACCAAAACAAAAAGAAAAGTGACCCACAAATTACCCAAGATAGTTATAAATTTGAATGGATATTAAACTAAACTGAATTTGAATATTTTACCTCTAGGTTCCTATGATGTGTTGGTAGGAATGGACTGGTTAGAAAAATAGAAAGCTATGTTAAATTGTTTAGACAAAACAATACACTTTGTAGATTGTGAGGGAAAACCAGTGATAGTGAAAGGGAAACCCAAACCTATATCAGTGAGACAAATTTTAGCACTTCGATTGAAAAGAACAACAATAAAAGGCTTCCAAGTGTATGCTATACATGTGGAGGAATTCGGAAAGAAACATGAAAATGATCTTGTAGAAAAATTACCAGTCATTCGAGAGTTTAAGGATGTGTTTCCAAATGAAATTCCTCATCTTCCCCCTAAAAGAGAAATTGATTTCTCAATTTAATTAGTACCAGGAGCTACACCGGTCTCTAGAGCCCCATACAGAATGAGTACCCCATAATTGATGGAGTTAAAAATGCAACTACAAGAGTTACTGGATAGAGGTTATATAAGACCAAGTGTATCCCCATGGGGAGCACCGGTACTGTTTGTCAAAAAGAAAGATGGTAAATTCATAATGTGCATAAACTATCGACAACTTAATAGACTGACAATCAAGAATAGATATCTATACCCAGGATAGATGATCTATTTGATCAAGTGAGAGGAGCCACAATCTTTTCAAAAATTGATTTAAGGACAGGCTATCATCAACTGAGAATTAAAGATGAAGACATAAGTAAAACTGCATTCAGAACAAGATACAGACACTATGAGTTTGTAATCCTACCTTTTGGGTTGAATAATGCACCTGCTACCTTTATGTGTTTAATTAACACTGTCTTAAATAATATTTGGACAAATTTTTCCTAGTAGTTATTGATGACATTCTGATATATTCTAAGAATGAAGCTGAACATAAAGAACATCTCAGAATTGTCTTAAAAACACTCAGAGAACATAATTTGTATGCTAAACTTAGCAAATGTGAATTTTTCAAGGATAAAATTCAACACTTTGGCCATATAATTTTAGAGAAAGAATTATCAGTGAACCCACAAAAGATAAAAGCTATAACAGATTGGCCTATACGTATTGATGTTTACTCTATAAGATCTTTCATGGGAATTGCAGGATACTATAGGAAATTTGTAGAGAGATTTTCAGCCTTAGCATACCCTATCAAATCTCTACATAGGAAAGGAGTGAAGTTTGAGTGGAATGAAAAATGTCGAAATAGTTTTGAATATTTAAAAAATAAACTTACAACTACTTCTATTCTAAAGATTTGTTATCCAAATCAGGAATTTGTAGTATGTACAAATTCTTTTGGAGAAGAATTAAGAGTATTGCTACAAAAAAACATAGTCATAGCATATGAGTCAAGAAAACTAAAGAAGCATGAACAAAATTATAGTGCGTATGACTTAGAGCTAGATGCTGTGATACATGCTTTGAAGATGTGGAGACATTATCTGAATTAGGGAAAACATTTATATTAATGACAGATCACATCAGTTTAAAGTATTTCTTCACACAACCTGATTTAAAATGTAGACAACCTATATGGTTGTCCTTGTTTAGTGAGTTTGACATGGAGATCAAACGTATTAAGGGGAAGGAAAATAAGGTTGCAGATGTTTTAAATAGAAAATATGTTCAAAATGCTAATAGTGTTGGGAGTAGTGCAGACTTTGATATTGAAGGATTGATCCAAGAAGTAATGGGACAAGACCCAAACTATGAAAAACTTCAGGAAAAATTACAGAAACAAGAGGTAGTGGGTTATACTAATGTAACTCCTCCAGTTTACGAATTTTTTTTTTTTTTCCATGTACATTTGAATTCTCTTATTAAGTCCATTATTCTCCTAAAGTTATTCCCATTAAATCCATATATCTCACATATATATGACATAGGATAATTGTATATTTTATATACAATATGTATGCATCTTGCATCTATATATAACACATCTATATATATGTCAAGTTCATATATCACATATATATAACATAGGATAATTGTATATCTTATATACCATATGTATACATCTTGCATCTATATATAACATATTTATATATATGTCAAGTTCATATATCACATATATATACATAAGATAATTGTATATCCTCTACACAATATGTATACCTCTTAACTCTATAACACATCCATATAGATATCAAGTTCGTATATATCATATATATATATTTTTTTACTCACATAGGCTATTGGTATACCCCATATAGGGCACTCATATCTCGCAAATCCATATATATATATATCGACATGTCAATTAATAAAGTCCATTCAAAATTTGAGTACTACCCTATGTAGTTAAACCCATCTCTATATACAATTATACGTGTACCCCATGTGTATATAATTATACCACTCTATGACATTATGGGAGGGCGCGTTCATTTTTACGCGGGATGTGATCGCTATTATACATATATCGATGCTTTTCAAATCAACCGTTAACCTACTGTAGTTTCAAAGTGCACCCATAGTGAATATTTGATTTTGCTGGTCATACTTTTGGGCCACGTCGCACCTGGCAGAGTAATATCTCCGGGCTGATGAACCGTCAACTCCATTTCGGCAGTGAATTGGTGATACGTGTCAAGATTTTACTCGCACCCTGTTATGAATTCTACTGTGTACATTCTTGCGTGATTTGTCTCGGCATATCATTTCCTTTCCAGCTAATTCGGTACGCCGAACCTCAGACCGATGGTCTGCGTTTACAGATTTCTAAACACCAGTACTACATGGGAGTTGTAGGTGTCGCCTCACCCAGGGTTTAGTACATCCAGGTATGCGGCTATGTATTTTCTAATAATTTACTAGATCTCTTTGCAGGTGAAACGTATCAGTTATGGGAGGAAAGTGCAGTGTACCGCGGCCATGGTCTACGGCAAAATCGACGGTTTGCGATTCTGATGGTTTCCCCAACAAATCTCGGGATCCTACGAGGATTTGCGACACGGAAATTAGGGTTCAAGTATTCCTTTTTATGAGAGGCCCTTCATTCAGTTTCATGGTCAGACGTTTCCCATATTTTTTTTTTTCTGTTTTCCTTTCTATCGACAGTCCCTCTATTTCAAGTATGGCGCAGACAGGGGGGGGGCCTGCCCTTCCTTCGGACCTCTGTGACAGAGACAACCGAAGAATTAGGCGTTTAACTTCTTGGGTAGAGTTTTTTCTTCGAGAGTTCGAATGGATAATTTTTTGTTTTTGCTGTCCATGTCCACTGGATGGTTTTAAATCTTTGCGAGCGTGGGGTCTGTTCCACCCAGATTTCTTGTGCCATGTTTATCTAGTTCTGCTGTCGATCGAACTCTCCCAAGTTCAATCAAATTGATTTTTAATTTTGGATTGTAGGTTTACGTTTGAACTGTTCAGTTGTCAGACGTTAAAGGCGGTTAGGATTCATCAGTTCCTAATTTCGCTGATCGTATCGATCTTGGTTTACTGGCGATTATAGAATGGATTCACCCGAGGAAAGGGTACCGATTTACCATGTCGGTGGTCCACCTTCCTGAACGCCATTTCTCCGCCATTATTTCTATCGTTGTGGTGATGATAATCTACCTTCAGCGCGCATGCTTTGTCACGCGACTGGAGAGATTTAACCTCATGCTTCTGTCGTATAAAAATCAGATCAGTAGGTTGCAGAACTTACTTACAGAATTTAATCCTGTCGTTGTTCGTTAATGGGAGTGTGTCGATTCATATTTGATTTAGTTTTCTCTACGAACTCACCCTGTCATGGCCTCGGTTGCTATGGCGGGACAGCAAATTATGGTTGGTTGACCGATGATGGATTTCTACCATAGGGTTTTCCTGTGACCGTCACTTATTTGAAACCCGACATGACTTGGTTAACCGTATTTTCATGCACCCCTTTTTTTTCTAAAATCATGGATCTACTGGTTTATAGTCGTGGCGCCGTTGTGTGTATTGATCCCGCATATTTATATACAGGTATGCCAGCATTAATAAACCGAACTGTGGTTTGTCTCCTGGCATCTAAGTCGCCATGGTAAGCATCCTATTTGCGTTTACTCTGTTACCCATGGACAGTTATGTTTAACGTTGTCCACCAATATTCTGCGTGCCGCGGACTCCACCAGTCGGTACTATTCCCATAGTTTCGTTTTACATATCATGTAGGCAGATTAATTTTGTTTACCGTCCCTCTGTTACATAGATTGCCTATACGTATCTCTTATCATTATATGGATAATGTATTATATACTCCGTTTATAAATTCGTTTCGGCAATTTCGTTGGTTTTATTTCTTCACACGTACAGGGTTTATATATGTAGAATTCATTTTAACAAGCCGAGCCATGGCGGCCATTACTTTTTCATATATGTTCGCATCTGCGATTCGTACTCAACTTCCTTTGGCATTATATGAACCCATATACATATCAGATGCGTTGGTATAGCCTCTTCTTACATCTAGGGTTTATGTTGATAGAGTAGTCATATATTGATACTCGTGCTTTACACTTACCCATATACATATTTTTGTGAAATGAGTACACATGCAATAGCGCAAGAGATTCGTAGAGCATAGATATAACTTGTCACTTCTTGCAAGGGTTTAAAGTAATTATAAATTTGAACCTTCTCTTTTAGTTATTTCAAGGGTTAAAGGTAGAATTGGCAATGAGATGTACCTATAGGGAGTGATAAGCACTATTACTCTTGTATAATGAAAAAAAAAAATTTTCTCTTTTGTAAATACCATATACATTTCAGTTCGGTTGCCATACTTTCATAGCATACTAATGAGCACATAATGTCACATGAATAGTTTTATATATATATCCAATAGTCATTATGTCGTATAAATGAATGATACTTTAGTCTTTGACTATGATGTTTAACTCAGGAATTGGAGAAGGATTTCAGAACATAATGTACTCTATCTGTTGCTATACAGGATACATTGCCTCTGCAGGGTATAATTTCTTTAAGAGCTAGAAAATGTTGACATGTAAAATTCTACATCTTGGATTTGCTTCTATGAAGTCTCTAGATCAACTACTATAGTTTTTCACTTGCTCTAAGCATAAATTTTCACAGTTACCCACATATAGGGTGTAGGAAATTTTCACTTTTTTTTTTTTTTTTGCATAAGTTCAAGTATCACAATTCATTATATTTACTTCCAGCAGTTAGTATGTATACCAGGTAACTCTAATACTGCTATATTGTTTCTTTAGCAGATTCATAAGCACAAAATATCACAATGGGTACCTACCATTAACAATACAATAATTTACCACCTATAGGGGTTAAGTAACTTCAGATTTAAACCATCCCTGGTTTAGAGATTCTGAAGTTTCTACTATAGGGATTTTCTGGTCTACAACTAAACAAATCTGGAAGGTGAATACCTAATGATAGATTCTGTTAAATGTAGTACCAAATTTTTTCATTGTCATTAAGTAAAATTTCATATGTAGCCAATTCATACTGTAGTAAGACATAGTAACAATAGTTTCAGACATACCACAAAATCTGCAAAAATGACCAACCTCCCAACCTTAGAATCCTCTTTATCTCCCAGGATTCACCTGACGGAGATCACCTCCTAGAGCAGAGAGATCAACCTGCGGTGCGCACAGAACAACTTGTTGACCCAAGCTCAAATTCCCAAAGCATGTTTCTAGTGCGTCCCGAGAATGGCGAGGATGCTTTCTTTCTGTTTAGCCTAGGCTTCCCATCTTGGGATTCTTTAAAGCTGCTTTAAGCTTTTCCTCAGCTTTTCCAGCTTTTTTCTCACCTCTTCCCAACTACTCCTCTTCATTGGGGAAATTTAGATTCCTCCTTAAATCTAAATAAATTTCTTTCAAGGATTTTTTGAAAGATTTTTGGGGATTTGTTGCCTTATCCATCCTCATGGATTTGGCAAGTGATCTCAAATTCTCATCTTGGTCAAAATGCACAATCATTTTATTTATTTCTTCAAATAAAATATGCAAATACATTCACACCATACTTATCCCTTGGGGTCCACCCCCTTAGGATTAAAGTTCAAGTGTCTAACTTTAAAAATTCAACACACAAATTGGGGGTATTACATATTCCCCCTCTGAAAATAAACACCGTCCTCGGTGTGCTTATTCAACTACTAGAGTTCATTTAAACAAAAATGGATATCTCTCCATCATTTCAGCTTCCCTTTCCCAAGTGGCTTCTTCAGCAGTAAAGTGCTTCCACTGCACCTTTACTCTGACCACTGTTCTGTTTCTCAATTCAATTTCTTCCCGCTCCAATATTTGAAGCGGTTATGGCAGAAACTCCCCTTCTGGTTCCACCTGTACAACATTCCAATCAACTATGTGAGAAGCATCATGCACATATCTTTTTAATAATGAAACATGAAATACATTATGCACTCTAATATGGGGTGGTAAGGCCAGCTTGTAAGCCACTGGTCCCACCCTTTCTAAAACTTCAAAAGGCCCACAATATCTAGGTGCAAGTTTTTCACAACTTCCAGCATAAAGTGTGCTCTTTTTGGGTTTGATGCATAAATACACATGATCCCCCACTTTGAATTCTCGGTGCACCCTTTTCTTATCAGCATAGCTCTTCTGTCGGTCTTGTGCTGTCTTTATATTTTTCTGTATTTGTTTAACAATTCTTTCCATCTCTTGAAGTGCATCTGGTCCCAACACCAGTTTATCCTCTGGTTGACTCCAACTCAAGGGAGTACGGCACTTTCTCCCATAGAGTGCCTCAAACGGACTCATCTTAATAGAGGATTGGTAGCTATTATTATAGGCAAACTCAGCTAAATGTAGATACTCTTCCCACTTTGATGGTCTATCCATCACATACATTCGCAACATATCCTCCAAGATTTGATTCGTTCTTTCTGTCTGCCCATCTGTTTGAGGGTGATAGGCAGTACTAAAATTCAGCTTAGTACGCATCCCTCCAAACAATCCCTTACAAAATGCTGCTGTAAACTTAGCATCTCGATCTGAGACAATTACTTTGGGAACTCCATGAAGCCTTACTATCTCCTTCAGGAAAACATTAGCTACTTGAGCTGTTCCGAAAGTAGATTTTACTGGTATAAAGTGAGCAGCTTTTGTGAGAGTGTCTACTACTACCATCACAGAATCATGTTGATATTTAGTCTTGGGAAATCCTGTTATAAAATCCATGGACACTGTGTCCCATTTCCATTCTGCAATTGGCAGGGGATTTAAAAGCCCTGCTGGATGTTGATGCTCAACTTTGACCAGTTGACATTCCATACACCTACTTAGATACTCTGCCACATCTCTCTTCATTCCTGGCCAAAATAACTTCTTCTTCAAGGCTGTTAACATCTTTTGATATCCGGGATGTCCTGCATAGGGCTGTTTATGATATTCATCTAGAATTTCTCTTTTCAAGGACTCTATATTTGGAATATACAATCTGTTTTTGTAATAGAGCAGCCCTTGTGGGTTTTTAGTGTAATCTGTTTTATCCCTTGTCTGTAATTTCACCAAAAGGGCTTCATAGTTGGGATCTTGAGTTGCTGCTTTTCCCACCAATTCCTCTATCTCCATCTGGGCACTACTCCCAATGTTGTTTAAATGTTGACAAGCATTTCTACTTAAGGCATCAGCAACTTTATTTTATTTTCCCTTGATATGTTTTATGTCCATATCAAATTCACTTAGAAAAGACAGCCATCTGGCTTGTCTTGCATTCAGGTCAGTTTGGGAAAAGAAATATTTAAGGCTAATATGATCGGTCATCAATGTGAACTTCTTCCCCAGCAGATAGTGCCTCCACATTTTTAAAGCATGAATAACAGCTGCAAATTCCAAATCATATGCACTATAATTCTGTTCATGAGTTTTCAATTTCCTAGACTCATAGGCAATAACTGAATTTTCTTGCAATAGGACTCCTCCTAGTCCCTCTCTGCAAGCATCTGTACATACCACAAACTCTTTATCAGGATCAGCAATTTTTAATATAGGTGCTGAAATAAGTCTTTGTTTCAACTGTTCGAAACTGTTTTGACATTTCTCAGTCCATACGAACTTAACACCCTTCCTTTGTAATGAGGTTATGGGATTTGCTATTGCAGAAAACCTCTCCACAAATCTACGATAATAACCTGCAATTCCCATAAATGATCTTACTGCTGAAACATCAGTGGGGACTGGCCATTCTTTAATGGCTTTTATCTTTTCAGGGTCAACTGCCAACCCTTTTTCAGAAATTATATGACCCAAATATTGAATTTTATCTTTATAAAATTCACATTTACTGAACTTGGCATATAGCTGATTTTCTTTCAAAGTTTGCAACACTATTCTCAGGTGTTCCTTATGTTCTTCCTCATTTTTGGAGTAGACCAAGATATCATCTATGAACACAAGAACAAATTTGTCCAAATACTTATTCAACACACTGTTCATCAGGCACATAAATGTGGCAGGGGCATTTGTCAATCCAAAAGGTAGGACTACAAATTCGTAATGCCCATATCTGGTTCGAAATGTTGTTTTGTTGATGTCTTCTTCTTTAATTCTGAGCTGGTGATACCCAGTCCTTAGGTCTATCTTGGAGAAGACTGAAGCTCCTCTCACTTGATCAAAAAGATCATCAATTCTAGGAAGTGGATATCTATTCTTAATGGTCAACTTATTCAGTTGACGATAGTCAATGCACATCCTAAAAGTTCCATCCTTTTTTTTAACAAATAAAACAGGTGCTCCCCATGGAGACACGCTTGGTCTAATGTAACCCTTATCCAGTAATTCTTGCAGCTGCATCTTCAGCTCCATCAGTTCTGGCGGACTCATCCGATAAGGAGCTCGGGAGATAGGTGTAGCCCCCGGCACCAGATCTATAGAAAAATCAATCTCTCTTTTGGGGGGAAGATGAGGGATTTCCTTGGGAAAAACTTCCTTAAATTCTCGGATGACTGGTATAGCATCTATTAACTCCTCCTCAGTTTGCTGTTCTATTTCTTCTACATGCACTGCATAGATTTGGTATCCTTTTCTAGCAGTTCTTTTCAATTGTAAGGCTGATATTTGTCTTACGGAAATGGACTTTGGTTTTCCTTTTAATGTAAAAGGTTTTCCTTCTTCATCCACACAATGTAGGGTTTTATCCCAGCAGTTCATTAGAGCTTTCTTCTTTTCTAGCCAATCCATTCCTATAAGCAGATCATAGGATCCTAATGGAAATATGTTCAAGTTTACTTCTGTTGAAAACCCATTTAATTGTATTTCTGTTTTGGGCAACTTATGAGTGACTTTTCTCTTAGTTCCAGTGGCCAGCTGTACCAACCATGACTGCTGAAATTTTTCAGGTTTAAATTTACATTTTTCTACAATTACAGGACTAATGTAACTCAAAGAAGCACCTGGATCAATCAAAACAGTAATAGGTATTTCAGAAATCTTACCCTCCATTTCCACCATGGTTGCTTGATGTTCTGCTTGCCGATTTTCCAAGGCTGCACTGATGGTTGGTATGTTTTTGGCTATGTCATTGACTGTTGTTGCCTCTCGCTCTCTGCTGATCATATGAATATTTCGATGGGGACAGTCCCTCATCATATGGGGTTCTCCACAGCCCCAACATTTCAGTGGTTCTTTCATTCTGACTGTCCCTTCCTTTTTATTGTTCCCTTCTATTGGTTTTGAAACCACTTGGGACTGAGCAGTTTGACTTTCCTTTGGTTTGCCGAACTTTTTCCTTTGATGATCCCTACCAAAATTCCTCAAATATGCTGGTTTTGGTCTTTTGCCTTTGAACTCGCCCTTGTTCAGCCAGTTCTTCCCTTGTTCCGTTTTACCTTTAAACTGCTGATAACATAATCTTGCTTTTCTAACAGCTTCATCCATGGTCTTTGGGTTGTCAAATTCATTTTTCTCCTTGTAAACAGTAGGCAAACAATTTAAAAACCTTTGCACTTTTGCCTTTTCTTCCCTAATGTAAGGAACATACCTCAGTAAATTAGTAAACTTAGTGACAAACTCATCAATAGTGAGCTGCCCTAGCCTAAGTTCATGGAATTCTTTTGCTTTATCGTCATAATAACGTTCATTCAAATAACGATTTTTGAACTTAGTCTGAAAATATTCCCAAGTAACTGTCTTTTCATCAAGGGCATGCACCATTTTTGTCTCTTCCCACCAGAGGGTAGCTTTTCCTTGTAGCTGGTACACAGCTAATCTAGCCTTTAGATTGCTCTCATATTCATAGACTTGGAAATACTTGATCATGTTTAGCAACCAAGCTTCAGCATCCTCCTCCTTCTCCCCATCATAGGAGGGAGGTTTGATCTTTCTAAATTCTCCCTGCAACTCTCTTTTCTGCTTATGTTGATTTCTAGCTGCATCCTCATCCTCAGATTCATCCATCTTTCTTTTCCCCGAACCTTCGCCCTCCTGGCTGTTCCGGGAAGTTAGCTCTCTGATGAGGTTTTCCTGCTCCTTACTGGCTGATGACAACATGTCATTTTGGCTTCTTAATTCAGCCAACTCTCATTGCATCCGGTGCAACATAGCCAATACCGAGGCATTGGGATCTGGAGTAGAAAACTCATCCCGCAGATCCACATAAATTCCTTCGCCTTCAGCCATTTCAACTGTACACACTTACGACACAGATTAGCAAAGTTTATAAACTTCAGAAAAACAAAATATGTAATAAGCAGTGAGCACAAAACGACAGCCCAATTTGTTGTAACTAGGGCTCCGATACCATTTGTAACGCCTCCAGTTTACGAAATTTTTTTTTTTCCATGTACATTTGAATTCTCTTATTAAGTCCATTATTCTCCTAAAGCTATTCCCATTAAATCCATATATCTCACATATATATGACATAGGATAATTGTATATTTTATATACAATATGTATGCATCTTGCATCTATATATAACACATCTATATATATGTCAAGTTCATATATCACATATATATAACATAGGATAATTGTATATCTCATATACCATATGTATACATCTTGCATCTATATATAACATATTTATATATATGTCAAGTTCATATATCACATATATATACATAAGATAATTGTATATCCTCTACACAATATGTATACCTCGTAACTCTATAACACATCCATATAGATATCAAGTTCGTATATATCATATATATATATTTTTTTTACTCACATAGGCTATTGGTATACCCCATATAGGGCACTCATATCTCGCAAATCCATATATATATATATATATATATATATATATATATATATATATATATATATATATATATATATATATATATATATATATATATATATATATATATATATATATGTTGACATGTCAATTAATAAAGTCCATTCAACATTTGAGTACTACCCTATGTAGTTAAACCCATCTCTATGTACAATTATACGTGTAACCCCTGTATATAATTATACCATTCTATGACATTATGGGAGGGCGCGTGCATTTTTACGCGGCATGTGATAGCTATTATACCTATATCGATGCTTTTCAAAACAACTGTTAACCTACTGTAGTTTTAAAGTGCACCCATAGTGAATAATTTATTTCGCTGTCATACTTTTCAGTCACGTCGCACCTGGCAGAGTAATATCTCCGGCCTGATAAACCGTCAACTCCATTTCGGCGGTGAATTGGTGATACGTGTCCCGCTTTTACTCGCACCCTGTTATGAATTCTACTGTGTACATTCTTGCGTTATTTGCCTCGGCATATCATTTCCTTTCCAGCTAATTAGGTATGCCGAACCTCGAGGAGCTTAGATGATGCCAGCGTTCTGAATTTCTAAACACCGATTACCATGGGGCTGACAGGTTGCCTCTGAGTTTAGTACATCCGGAGTATACGGCTATCATATTTTCTAATAATTTACTAGATCTCTTTAAGGGTGACATTATTAGTTATGGGAGGAAAGTGCGGTGTACCGCGGCCATGGTCTGGCAAAATCGACGGTTTGCGATTACGTGCGTTTCCCCAACAAATATCGGGATCCTACGAGGATTTGCGACGGGAAATTAGAGGGTTCGGTATTCATTTTATGAGAGGCCCTTCATTCGGTTTGTAATTGGTCTTTCCATATTTTTTTTTTCTTGTTTTCCTTTTATCGACAGGTCCTCTATTTCCAAGTATGGCGCGACGCGGAGAGTGCTGCCCTTCCTTCGGACCTCTGTGATAGAGACAAATAGAGACAGCAGAAGAATTAGGCGTTTAACTTCTTGGGTAGAGTTTGTTCTTCGAGAGTTCGAATGGATAATTTGTTGTTTTTGCTGTCCATGTCCACTGTATGGTTTTAAATCTTTGCGAGCGTGGGGTCTGTTACACCCATATTTCTTGTGCCATGTTTATCTAGTTCTGCTGTCGATCGAACCCTCCCAAGTTCAATCAAATTGATTTTAAATTTTGGATTGTAGGTTTATGTTTGAACTGTTCAGTTGTCAGACGTCAAAGGCGATTAGGATTCATCAGTTCCTAATTTCGCTGATCGTATCGATCTTGGTTTACTGGCGATTATAGAATGGATTCACCCGAGGAAAGGGTACCGATTTACCATATCGGTGGTCCACCTTCCTGAACGCCATTTCTCCACCATTATTTCTATAGTTGTGGTGATGATAATCTACCTTCAGCGCGCAAGCTTTGTCACGCGACTGGAGAGATTTAACCTCATGCTTCTGTCATATAAAAATCAAATCGGTAGGTTGCAGAACTTACTTACAGAATTTAATCCTGTCGTAGTTCGTTAATGGGACTGTGTCGATTCATATTGGATTTAGTTTTCTCTACGAACTCACCCTGTCACGGCCTCGGTTGCTATGGCGGGACAGCAATTTATGATTGGTTGACCGATGATGGATTTCTACCATAGGGTTTTCCTGTGACCGTCACTTATTTGAAACCCGACCTGACTTGGTTAACCGTATTTTCATGCACCCTTTTTTTTTCTAAAATCATGGATCTACTGGTTTATGGTCGTGGCGCCGTTGTGTGTATTGATCCCGCATATTTATATACAGGTATGCCAGCATTATTAAACCGAACTGTGGTTTTTCTCCCGGCATCGAAGTCGCCATGGTAAGCATCCTATTTGCGTTTACTCTGTTACCTATGGATAGTTATGTTTAACGTTGTCCACCAATATTCCGCGTGCCATGGACTCCACCAGTCGGTACTATTCCCATAGTTTCGTTTTACATATCATGTAGGCAGATTAATTTTGTTTTCCGTCCCTCTGTTACATAGTTTGCCTATACGTATCTCTTTTCATTATATGGACAATGTATTATATATTCCGTTTATAAATTCGTTTCAGCAATTTCGTTGGTGTTATTTCTTCACACGTACAGGGTTTATATATGTAGAATTCATTTTAACAAGCCGAGCCATGGCGGCCATTACTTTTTCATATATGTTCGCATCTGCGATTCGTACTCAACTTCCTTTGGCATTATATGAACCCATATACATATCAGATGCGTTGGTATAGCCTCTTCTTACATCTAGGGTTTATGTTGATAGAGTAGTCATATATTGATACTCGTGCTTTACACTTACCCATATACATATTTTTGTGAAATGAGTACACATGCAATAGCGCAAGAGATTCGTAGAGCATAGATATAACTTGTCACTTCTTGCAAGGTTTTAAAGTAATTATAAATTTGAACCTTCTCTTTTAGTTATTTCAAGGGTTAAAGGTAGAATTGGCAATGAGATGTACCTATAGGGAGTGATAAGCACTATTACTCTTGTATAATGATTTTTTTTTTTTTCTCTTTTGTAAATACCATATACATTTCAGTTCGGTTGCCATAACTTCATAGCATACTAATGAGCACATAATGTCACATGAATAGTTATATATATATATCCAATAGTCATTATGTCGTATAAATGAATGATACTTTAGTCTTTGACTATGATGTTTATCTCAGTTATTGGAGAAGGATTTCAGAACATAATGTACTCTATCTGTTGCTATACAGGATACATTGCCTCTGCACGGTATAATTTCTTTAAGAGCTAGAAAATGTTGACATGTAAAATTCTACATCTTGGATTTGCTTCTATGAGGTCTCTAGATCAACTACTATAGATTTTCACTTGCTCTAAGCATAAAGTTTGACAGTTACCCACATATAGGGTGTAGGAAATTTTCACTTTTTTTTTTTTTTTTTGCATAAGTTCAAGTATCACAATTCATTATATTTACTTCCAGCAGTTAGTATGTATACCAGGTAACTCTAATATTGCTATATTGTTTCTTTAGCAGATTCATAAGCACAAAATATCACAATGGGTACCTACCATTAACAATACAATAATTTACCACCTATAGGGGTTAAGTAAATTCAGATTTAAACCATCCCTGGTTTAGAGATTCTGAAGTTTCTACTATAGAGATTTTCTGGTCTACAACTAAAAAAATCTGGAAGGTGAATACCTAATGATAGATTCTGTTAAATGTAGTACCAAATTTTTTCATTGTCATTAAGTAAAATTTCATATGTAGCCAATTCATACTGTAGTAAGACATAGTAACAATAGTTTCAGACATACCACAAAATCTGCAAAAATGACCAACCTCCCAACCTTAGAATCCTCTTTATCTCCCAGGATTCACCCCCGAGCAGAGATCACCTCCTAGAACAGATCAACCTCTGATCTGCCTAGGAGCAGCTTATTTAAGCTCAAAATCCCCCAAAGCATGTTTCTAATTCTGCGTCCAGAATAGCAGGATGCTTTCTTTCCTGTTTAGCCTAGGCTTCCCCTCTTGGGATTCTTTAAAGCTGCTTTAAGCTTTTCCTCAGCTTTTCCAGCTTTTTCTCACCTCTTCCCAACTACTCCTCTTCATTGGGGAAATTTAGATTTCTCCTCAAATCTAAATAAATTTCTTTCAAGGATTTTTTTTGAAAGATTTTTGGGGATTTGTTGCCTTATCCATCCTCATGGATTTGGCAAGTGATCTCTAATTCTCTTTTTGGTCAAAATGCACAATCATTTTATTTATTTCCTCAAATAAAATATGCAAATACATTCACACCATATTCATCCCTTGGGGTCCACCCCCTTAGGATTAAAGTTCAAGTGTCTAACTTTAAAAATTCAACACACAAATTGGGGGTATTACAACTAAAAAATAGAGGGGATTGATTTTTTATAAATACAAATTATACATTCCCAGTGTAAACTCATTAAAAAGTGAAATTTTAGATGAGTATCATAAAATACCCTATGTAGGACATCTAAGGTATCTGAAATTAATTTCAGCCTTAAGAAAGAACATGTTCTGGCTAGGTATGAAAAAATATGTGGCTAATTATTTAACTAGATGTTCAGAATGTCAACAAGTAAAGGTAGAGCATCAACATCCAGCAGGATTGTTGAATCCTTTACTCATTCTAGAATGGAAGTGGGAAACTGTTTCGTATACTTTATCATTGGTTTATACCAAGAAATAAATATAAACATGACTCTATCATGGTAGTGGTTGACACCTTGACTAAGGTTGCACACTTCTTACCAGTACAATCTACTTTTGGTACAGCTCAAGTAGCGACTGTATTTATGAAAGAGATTGTAAAATTGCATGGTATTCCTAAAATGATCATATCATACAGAGATGCAAAGTTTACTGCAGCTATTTGGAGGAGTTTTTTTTTGGGGGAATGGGTACCAAATTTAACTTTAGTACCGCATACCATCCCCAAACTGATGGGAAAACTGAAAGAACAAACCAGATTTTAGAAGACACATTGAGAATGTATGTAAATGACAAACCAACAAAGTGGGAGGACTTCATAAATTTAGAAGAGTTTTCCTACAACAATTGCTACCAAGCCTCAATCAATATGAGTCCTTTTGAAGCATCATATGGCAGAAAGCATCATACACCTCTAAGTTGGAGTCAAACAGAGGATAAGTTAATACTTGGACCTAATGCATTACAAGAAACAGAAATAAATCTAAAGAAAATTCAACAAAATATCAAGACAACACAAGACAGACAAAAAATATATGCATATAAAAAGAGAATTCATAGATAATTGAATGTGGGTGATCATGTCTATTTGAGGATTAAGCCCAAGAAGAGTACGTTGTACACTGGTAGCTGTGAAAAAATAGCACCACGGTACTCTGGACCTTTTGAAGTATTGGAAAGAGTGGGACCAATAGCATACAAGTTCGCTTTACCTAGTCACATTAAGGTTCACGATGTTTTGCATGTTTCATTATTAAAAAAAATATGTGCATGATCCTACTCATGTTATTGATTGGAATGTGATACAGGTGGAACGAGAAGGGGAATTCCTTCCAGAGCCACTTTGAATATTGGCATGGGAAGAAATTGAGCTCTGAAACAAAACAGTGACCAGGTTGAAAGTGCAGCAGAGGCACTTTACACCTGAGGAGGCTACTTGGGAGCGAGAGGAAGATATAAAGGAAAAATATTCATCACCGTTTCTCTGCTTTAATTAGACATTTGAACAAGTCCTAAAGGGTAAAGTGGACCCAAAAGGAAAATAATTATTGTGGATTTATTTTATTATTTTAATTTAATAAAATAAAAATGGAATTGATGGTGCAAAGACTAGATTATTATTAGAGACCAAAAAACCAAATCCATGAGGATGGATCAGGTTCATAATACTTTCCCAGTTCTCCAAAAATCCTTGGAGGAAATAAATTAAATATAAAAAATTAGATCAAAGATAAAAATCTAAAAAAGCCACCCCAGTAAAGAGGAAAGTTTCTAGGAAGAGGTGAAACTAAACTAGAAAGAGGAAAAGCTAGTTTTAAAGTAATTTTGTGGAAGAAACAAAAGGAAAGCCTAGGAAAAAAGGAAAACAACATCTTGATTAACTAGACCTAGTTAAGGAAACAAGTTGATGGGAAAGTAGGCTTAAATAAGCAGATTCATGATAGACAAGAAGTTTTCTATTGCTGGAGGATTTGATCTCTGCTTGGGGGGAGTTGTGGAGAAAGAGCTCAAAGGTTGGCTGGAACCTAGTCTACCTTAAGTTGTATGCACCGGTTGATTTCATTTTCACTTATAATTTCAATATTTTTATGCTTATTATGGTGAAGTAAGATGGTATATATGAACTTGTTTAAATATGTGGATGAGTAGACGGTGTACAAGAAAGACTAAGTATAAATCAATTGGTAGGTATGTACATTTAACAAAGTAGTCTATAATAAATATAATTTGTCTCTATTGTTGCACAGACATTAATCTGAAGGGCACCAACTATCATAATATCTAAACATTAATGAAGGTTTAAATATGAGGTTAGGTGACTCCCAGGAATTTAATTTTGAATAATATTACTGTCTTGGCATTATTAGGGAATTTTTTAAACCAACTAATTTAGAAGGAAAATAAATATGTATGACAGTGCATATTAAATTTAGTCGATTCAAATAAATATTAGAATGTAATAGAACTGAAGAATGAAATACTAGCATTGAGATATCATACTAAAAAGTTGCAAGGAGGAACCTAGCAATTATTACTAAAACTTAAATACAACCTTTAAGAAAAGTATGACTTCTGAACTATAAATATACATTCATTAAAGAGGAAATAAGTTCTTAAAACATATTATAGAGTTATCAATGTTAAGGATATAAATCCCAATAATTACATAGTTCAAATTCCAACTTGGTATAATTAAGTTATACAAGGTGAGAACTTTGTCCCATATAGTATAAACTTCACAACATCTTTGTAAACTTTACTGAAATAGTATATCAGAAAAATCCAAGGTTGGTTGTTGGACCAACCTAAAGAGAAAAAGGTCCACCATTATGATTGAACAGAAAAGTTAACAGTAGTATGCAAACCTATTATTATGTAAACAGTACCTCCATGAGAAAGAAACTATAAATTAGTCAAAGAAAATAAGTATAACAGGAAATAAGAATATAATTAAGACCCATAAGGGTAATTAATTACCTTAGGGATAGATGTAGGATATCCACCTGCAATAATGAGAAGGGAATTAGTTATTTTAGGGAAGGGTGTAATATATATCCTAAATAGAAAACAATTAAGTTATAATTGTTAAATCTAATCTCAGAGTATTATTATTCGACGTTAGACTTAAGGAGAATAACATCATTCCTATACAAGGTAAGGCAAACTAAAAACGTTAAACTAGCCAGATAGGAATCGAAACATAGCTCAAAAAAAAATACCATTATGGACCCAAGGGTAAAACGATGAGAAGAAATCCATCATAGAAGAAAAATTAATACGAATAAGAACAAAAGAGTAATATACAAAACTAGTTGGGTCCTGAAAAGGGTAACCAGCATTTCCTCTAGAAGGAGAGAGTAAAATATACAGCCCGAAAAAACCAATTATGTATTCTAAACCGAGACACAACTAAATTAAAAATCAGATAAGAGGATTTGTTATCTGGAGCCAGCAAAGAAAAATACAATTGATAATGAAGCCACCGGAAAACCAATGACGGTAAAATAAATCAATAATTTAAAAGAGAGAAAATCGTAATAATAAATTACCTATAAATTGATAATGGCTCTTGGATGACAACTGGAAGACGAGATGTAGTCTTCCCGATCGTCCGTCTGTGTTTCACAAAAATGTTTTTAGAGCATGGATGCTTAACGGTGGCCCATGTATAATTAAAATCAAGACAGACACAAATTTGTGAAACAACAAGGAGTACATTAAACGCAAAACATACTTTCAAATCCGTGAATGAACGCGGATATGAGTGGTCTGAGAAGGAATTCCATACGATATAAATTCGTAGGGATATTTAAAATAAAAAATTAGTGGAAACTAGAATCAAGGAAACAATTAACAAAAATTTTGGGAACAAAGTCATAACAACAAGAAAATAAAATGAATTTTCCAGTTGACCCTATTTACTAGATACAGTTGGATACTTATGAAAATCTACAACCACTCCTTAAGAGTATAAATCGTATCTCAAAGTTAAACCATGACTTCGAAAATGATGTAGAGGAAGCCACATATAGAAAAGATTAACTGTGGGGCAATAGATTTATCAACACGATAGTTTACCTGTATATGCCAAACTTCAATGAACCCCTCTTAACAGAAATTTATATTGTGGACGAACCATACCATCATTGGTAGTTCTCTCCATAACAATGCATAGATTAGAAGAAAACTCAATTACCAGAATAGCGAACTCAAAAACAAAAAATACAAATTTCAATAAAAACCTTAGCAAGCAAGACATCTTACCTTAACATGGGTAGGAGGTGGTCCTCTCCTTGAAAAATAAATCCCTAACCTCGGTTTGTCGTAACGATTCTGACCTCCTAGGTAAACAAAGGAAGAGACAAGAACGAAATTGATTAACAGTAGGTGAAAAATGGGCCAAGCGGAATGGAGGATGTTCAACAGAGATGTGGAGTGAAAAATAGTCAGAAGTAAAAAAGGAAACCATTTATGGAGCCTTAAACACGAACTTTGATTTCATCTGAACCGTCCATGTGTACGAGATTTGATGTTGGATGAATTTTTTTGCATATTGAAGGGTTTAATCGATAACCATATGAGCCATGTGACATGTTACCATAAATTGAATGTCAAGATATCCCGAGGAAAATCACGTATAGATATTTTTTATCCACTCATACGGAGAAACCGCTCGAATTAAACCATATAAATTATCACACCTCGAAGTTCCAACAATGAAATTAATTTTGACAATGTAGTAATTTCATAATACAAATTAATAAAGTTGAATTCAATAAAATGTTCAATCTCATATGGTATACATTCGATTTTGTCACATCGATAGCCAACGTTCAACTCAACATTGGAAAGATTAATTAAATTGCTAGAACAAAGGTCTCACCTATGGTTCGATTTTACTTATATCACTTCGATGGAGGGATAATATGATAGGGTGAGACTGATTAAATATAAGATGTGGATACACATACGAATACTATGAAAACTCTTAATAAGGGTTTTGTATAGAGGTTTTAAACCTATGTGATAATTATTAACTTTTAGAATGAAGCTAGACCAAGGTCAATTCTTTTATGATGAAATATATACATATGACAAAAGGTAGTGACGAATTGTAACATTTAAGGTAAATTTAGATCAAGATATATGTGGTTGAGGATGAATTGGGCTTAGAATATGTATAGGTAGTTAATATGAGAAATGAAAGTGGGTTAGTAGTTAAGGAAGGGAAATGTAACTATTACCTTACGACCTTCGATATAAAATAAAATGGGTTAGTTCATACGACATACGATATTATTGATATTGTAAAACTGGAATTTTCATATCAATAAAGTATATTATTAAGTTTGGAAAGATTTAAAAGTACATCAAAGAAAATTGTTGATGGCAGAAATACGTTCGAATGTGATGAACAATAATTAGTCCATGAGATGTAATTACTAGTAGTACTATAAATAGAAGAAATTTTTTTTTTGTCGAAATGGAGATGTTACATGGTCCAAACTTAAAGATGCCACCAAATTCTCGTCATTTCCACTCGATAAATGGATAGAAATCACACCATTAACTTTCTTGAATATCTAAATCATATGTTTAAAACTTACTTCAATTATTTTTTTACAAAGCACGATTACAAATTTACTATACAAGGTATTTATCAACACGTGTGAAGATTAAAGAAATGCAATTAAAAATAAAAATGTTAAAACTTATATTATTGAAACATGGTTGCACATGATTGTACGTTACATTCTTAAAATTGTGTGTTTGAAAACTAATTATGGAAAAAATATTTTTATGTTTGATTCATTGGTGTTCATTAATTACAGTTTCATGAAACTTCCAAAACATTAACATGATTTTATAACATGAATTACTAGTTTTAGCTTATAATAATATTTTTAGAATTTTAGATTTTAAATATTAATATAATTTATATAATATTAGGTTATATTATGGTTAATATAATATATAATTCAATATTATATTTTAGTATTAAATTTAATATAAACAATTGGTTTTAAGAATTAGTTTTAATATGTTAAATGACATTTCTTTTTAATGACTATATTTTTCTTCTTCAACATCTGTTGTGTCACCTTCACTCTTCTTTAACTAACTTTCAAATAAATTTGTTTCGTTTAAAATAAACAAGAATCCTTATATATATATATATATATATATATATATATATATATATATATATATATATATATATATGTCTGTATGTGTATGTGTATGTGTATGTCAAGTTTTTTTAAGGTGGTTATGTAGACTATGAAATGTGCTCTTGAACAAATTTAAATACGGTAAAGCCCTTATGTTGTGTCATGTAAGCCTTCAATTCATTATTATAGTTAAATGCTCTTTACTATTTTGGAAAATAAATGTCTTCTTAAAATATATTAAAATATTATTGATATTATTAATCATAATAATTTTTTGGAATTATTAATATTCAATATTATTAACATAATAAAAATAAATTATTATTATTATTTAAATTGTAACATTAATATTAATAATATGGATAGTTAAAAAATATAGTTTTTTTACATTTAATATTATAAATATTAAATAATAGTAAAAGGCATTACTTATTAGATTAATATTATAAATTTTTCGAATTAGTATTATAATCTCAAGGGATTAATATAAAAACCCAAAGATTTAATCCCTTAGGTTTATAATGTTAAACTTTAACGCATATAATAATAATTCCAAAACTTTATGATATTAATGCCTTGGGTTTATAATATTATTGTTAGACTTTTAAATTAGTTTATAGTAAGTTTTTTAAAAGTTTGTAACAATTATTATCATAAATAAATAAATAATATCTATTAAAAAGTATGAATATAAATGATGATTAATACTAACATTAAAATTAATATTAAAAAATATATTATTATATTTGTTATTATTATTATTATTATTAAGAAATAACATTGTTAATACAATATTAATGTTGTTTAAAAAATAATATTAATAACATTATTAATCAAAATAATTTAAAAAATTTATTAACATTTAATGTTATTAACATAGTAACGTTAAAATTATTAACAATGTTAAATTGTAACGTTAATATCAGTAATATTGATAATTAAAAAATATTTTATATTTAATATTATAAATATTAAATATTAAAAAAAAATCTCCGCAATTTGATTAATATTATAAACCCAAGGGTTTAATCCTTTGGGTTTATAATATTAACCCTAAGGGCATATAATATTAATCGTGAGGGTGTATAATATTAATCCCAAAACTTTATAATATGAATTTCATAGACTTAAAATATTAATAACTTTTCTTTATTAATCACAAAGTATTAATATTAGTCCCTTGAGTTTATTAATATTAAATCATTGGGTTTATAATACTACTGTTAGGGTTTATAATCTTATGGTTTATAGTATTGTTTTTATGATGTATAGTTTATAATATTCATTATAATATTATGGTTTAACATCATGATGTTAAATGGTTCGTAAATATGAGTTACATCATATTGTCATAAACATTATTTCAATGCGATAATCAATCTAACAATTATTGTCACAATATTACATTACATCAACATTTATTCGATATCCCAATGTGAAATTATAAAATTAGGTTTAATATGAGTGTTTAAAATATTAGGGTTTATAATATTGGTATTTATGCATTACATTGCAATTTATTCAATGTTCCATGACGACATTGAATAAATTAGTGTTAATATTGTGGCTTATAATATTGGGTTTAGGGTTTAGTGTTTATGCTATTTATAATACTCTATGTAGGGTTTATCACCTTAAAGTTTATAATTGTGGGGTTTATATATTTAATCATAAGGTTTATTAATCACAAGAATTTATAATATTATCCCTTGGGTTTACAATAATAATGTTAGGGTTTATAATGGTCAAACAAGATTGCACATTGTCCTATGTTGCATTTGGACAAGGATTGTCTCAATATGAAAATCAACCATGGTAAACCATGTTCAACCATATATATTTCAGGATTTATAATATTTATGATAGGGTTTATATACCTTGGGTTTATAATATTTATTCCTTGGGTCCAATATTATTCCCTGCCCTGTGTTAACTCTTTTGGTTTATTTATTCCCTTGGGTTTATTAATCTAAGTGTTCTTATTCCTTGGGTGTAATACTATTCATAGGGTTTGCACGGTCCAACTTCGCATTGTGGAAAATATTATGTTGATATAGAAATCAACAATGGTTGAACATGCTCGTCCATCATCCTATGTTGCATTGTGACATGGTTTGTCTCAATATGAAAATCAACCATGGTCAACCATGTTTGCTTTAGGTTTTATAATATTTATCTTGGAACAATGAGACAATCAATCTAACAGTGATTGTCACAATGTTACATTACATCAGAATTTATTCATCGTCGCAATGTGAAATTATAAATTTGGTTCTAATATTGGGGTTTATAATATTAGGCTTTATAATACTAGGGTTTATAATATTGGTTTTATGCATTACATTGCAATTTATTCAATGTCGCATGACAAAATTGAATAAATTAGGGTTAATATTGTGATTTATAATATTGGGTTTAGGATTTCGTGTTTATGTTCTTTTTAGTACTTGGTTTAGAGTTTATAATATTAATATATATAATTTTGGGGTTTATATTCTTAATCCTAGGGTTTATTAATCACAAATTTTTATAATAATAATCTCTTCGGTATATAATACTAATTTCATGGTTTATAATCCTAAGGTTTAATATATTTATATTCGGGTTTATAATATTATTCTTAGGGATTATGGAATATTGGGGTTATGATGTCAAGGTTTCTAATATTTAGTTTAATGTTAAGATTTAATATCAACCATTGTCAGCGCAGTTCAATATTCATCACCCATAGTTCAGCTTGGCCAGCCATGGTCAACCATGGTCAGTAATTGTTAAATTTAGATAGACATGGAGTATTCTATGCTTAATGAAAATTTACTTCAACATTTCTTAGGCCCGATTCTCACATAAACATGAAAGTAAAATGATGATAGTACACAATAATAGATCAACAAAAGACAAGCTAATAATATAGATCATATTTTACAATTATTCTTGTCCAACAAAGATATAGGATAGTGTGTGTTACGACAGTCAATAGGATGCATCAACTAACAAAGTATTTCTTAGATCAGCCAACCCTCCAAGTGTCACACACACAGCCCTCAAAGACATATCATCAAAAGTCAACGTTGGTCAACCAAAGTCAACTCAAAAAGTCAACACATAATAGTCAACGCAGAAAAGTCAACACATGACAGTCAACACAGAAGGTCAACACTACAGATTTAGGGCTTTGGTAAAACTGCTCCTTTTTCCTCGATTTTTTTGCCCAGCTGTACGACCTACAAAAATTGGATTTTCAACAAAGATTTGAGGTCAAACGGTCAAGGGTTGACCATGGTCAACACTAGTCAATGCTCAACAAAACAGCGCTAAACAGATCCGTAGACTTTCCCCAGCTTCAGCTCTGCATGTGTGTAGGAAAGAGGCCTCCAAAGGCTATCAAACCAATTAGATCACAATGAGAGAATGTGTGATGAGTTGATGAGCAAATGACCTCCAAGTCTCTCATATTTATATCCATCAGTGAGGGTGTGTGACACATCTATTAGGCTTGTGAATCTACATTACAAATGTGCCCGACCTTGCACATGTGTGGATAATAAAATCAAAATATATGTTTTGCTCATCCAAACAAAATGATCTTTAGATCAATATTGCACCTCTCCAAAAGAGGAATCCAATAAAAAAATGATCATCATCATATGAGTAGTGCAACATGGAGTTTGGACCTAGTTGCGCAAAATTAACACACCCTCCCAACTAGGGAGAACTCCAACTACCCACTTGTTCCATCTAGAGATTAGAAACCATCATGTACCATCATACAGGATCGTGCGTCATCCTGCCATAACTTGCTTTGTTGGCTCTTCTTCGCAAATAGAACAAAAGGTGAGTCACAAAGACATCACGCTCAGCTGACCCGAAGTCAGCTTAGAGGTTAAAACCTCTCATGGACTCAAAAAAGAGTCTCATACTAACCCAAAGTTAGTTTACTGACCCGAAGTCAGTTTAGAGGTAAAAACCTCATCATACTTTATCCCAAATCAAGGTGTTAGACACGTGCCATCTAAGACATAGAGAATACGGCAATCTCTGATGCGTCCATCGGTCTTGCTATTGGTCTCTATCCGCATTTCCCACCTCATTGGCCAAAATTAAGATGGCTACGAATCCGAAATTCCATGGCTAGGATGCATGCAGGGCATAGATCAAAGAGAGGTGAACCAACTCAATATCATAACGGTGGGGTAGAAGAACAACAAGGTTCAACAATCCTAGCCCCGTGTGTGCTTATATCTCCAGAAGCTATCCCTAAGCTCCCTGTACCTCCCAGAGCCCATAGTCCAACTCAAGAAGGACCCTCAGAATAGGTTTTTTCCAAGATTCCAAGCTTGTCACAGAAGGTTAGGAACTTGACCTTCCTGAGGGGCTTTGTGATAATATGTGCAACCTGCTCATCAGTTCCTATATGATCGAGTCTTACGGTCTCTAATTGTACCATATCCCAGATAAAGTGGTACATGATATCGATATTCTTAGAATGATAGTTGAACATTAGATTATCAGAAAGACGAATCCCACATTGGTTATCACAAAGGATAATGGTGGTGTCTAGCACATGCCCAAAAAACTCATTGAGTATATTTCTCAGCTAAATAGCTTCACAATAGGCCATACTAGCTGCAAGGTATTTAGCCTCAGCGGTGCTCAAAGACACCAATGTTTGCTTCCTGCTCATCCAAGATATCGAAGCAAAACCCAAGGTGAAGCAACATCCACATGTGCTCTTACGATCCACCAAATTTCCATCCCAATCAACATCAGTATATCCATGGAGTCTTAAACTCCCAGCAGTGTATCTCATCCCATGCTTTATTTTTCCCTGAAGATATCTCAATAGATTATTGGCACTAATCCAGTGAATGTGATGATGATCAACCATATGTTGACTCAAAGTCTTCACTGCAAGACATACATCCGAATGGGAGTTCACTAGGAACATCAAGGCCCACAAAATTTGTCGATACTCAGTGCGACTTTCTAGTATGAGCCCAACATCGTTTCCACACAATTTCTTAATGTTGAGTTCCATTGTTGTCGACAGAGACTTATAGTCCACCATACCAAATCTCTCTAGAAACTTCACAACATATTTTCGTTGAGAAAGGAAAATCTTTCCTGGCCACTACCAGGCCTCCAGGCCTAGGAAGTAATGCATCATTCATATGTATTTCATCTTCAATTCAGAGTCTATCTCCCCCTGACATTGATGAATGAGAGGGTCAGCACCTGTCAGGAAGAGACCATCCACATAGAGAACTAATTTGAGAGGCTTTCTCTATCAACCTTAAAATAAAGGTTTGCATCAACATTACTTCGAGTGAAGCCCAGCTTCATCAAGTAGCTATCTATCCTCTCATACCAAGCCCATGGGGCTTGCTTTAACCTATAGACAACTTTCTTCAACCTGCATACATAGGTGTCTCTATCTCAAACTTCGAACCCCATAGGTTTCTCCACATATACCTATTCCTTTATAGAACCATGCAGAAAAGCGATCATCACATCCATCTAATGGAGACTCCATCCTTGTGTTGTAGAAAGGGAAATGATAGAGCATATGGTGGTGTAGCAGGCCACAGGTGCAAATATATCATCATAATCTATGCCTTTTTTTTGAGAGAAGCCTCTCGAAACAATTCTTTCCTTGTACTTTTCAGCACTACCATTAGATCCATGCTTGATCTTATAGAACCATTTCGAGGTGACAACAGATTTGTCCTCTGGTCTTGGTACCACTTCCCATACATCATTTTTAATAATCGACTCATATTCATCATGCATAGCATCCTTACAAACTTGATGCTCTATGGATTCTTCAAATGATCAAGGCTCAAATTCTACAATTGTACTCATGGATTATAGATACCATTGGTATCTATTCGGATTCCTGCTTTCACGGAATGCCCCCTTGGGGAAATATGTTTCTCGGCATCTACAAGAGTATCCCTGAGCCATGAGGGTATTTTCTTATTTGAAGGAGGTGGATCAATATTATCCATAGATCCTTCAACTTCAGGCATTGGTTCATCCTTCGACTCTTCCTTCTTTCGTGCTTCTTCATCTTCTTTATCTTCCATGGAGCTAGGAATATTTCTCACTTTATTGAGGGTAGCATCTTTATCAAAGGTGACATTGTGGCATATATCCACTTCTCTTTGACCAGGAAGATAGATTCTATATGCCTTCAAAGTTTTATTGTAGCCCACAAACATTCCCTTCTTTCAAGAAGCATCCAACATGCTTCTCTTTTCTTTCAGCACATGAAAGTAAACAGGACAACCAGAAAATAAAAAATGAGAAACATTGGGTTTCTTACCACAAAATACTTCTTCAGGAGATTTGGAGTCTAGACTCGAATGTGAGTATCTATCTTGAATGTACACAACAATTTTCACATCTTCTCCCCATAGAAACTTCATAACACCTTGGTCACAAAGCATGGAATAGACAACTTCCATAATGGTCACGTTCTTTCTTTCAGCAACACCATTTTTCTCAAGAGTATATGCAGTTGTGGTATTCCTCTTAATGCCAGCTTCTCTGCAAAATTTATTGAATTCATTTGACTCATACTCGGTCCAATTTCAGTCCTCAAAGCTTTGATTCTCTTTTCAGTTTTATTTTCCACCAAGGACTTGAAGGTATGAAACCATTTGAATGCTTCCTCCTTCTTCAAGAAATATATCTAGGCCTTGAGGGAGAAGTCATTTGTAAAATTCATGTAGTAGGAACATCCTCTCAAGGATGTCATGGGTAGCATACCAAATAAATCATAATGTATCAACTGTAAGATATCAGTTGTCTTTGTGACACTTTAAGGGAATGGTCACCTTGTATGCTTCCCTTCGACACAACCCTGACATATACCTTCATGATCATATTTAAATTTGGGCATCCCTGTAACCACTTTCCTTGCTTCAGGATGGGATTTGTAATGAATTTGTGCAAACCTTTGGCACCATAACTTTGTCTGAAGAGTTGTATCACATGACATATCCCCCAATGGACTTCCTCCAACCTCATAGAGTGTATCAACTCTAAAAGCAATAGTAAGAACTTCCTTGAATTTGTTCTTAAAAATACGTACCTTTCCATCAACGAATGCCACCTTAAACCCTTTGTCTTCCATTTCTGAAATAGACACAAGGTTCTTCTTCAAATCAGGTACATACAACACATCTTGTAAACAGAGGACTTGACCTTGAGATAAATGAAGGGTGACAGTCCATGTCCCTCTCACGAGATAGGTGGCATTATCTCTAAGGATAATTTCTATATTAGTATCCTTCTGAACAAAATCAGAGACGACTTCATTTTAACCAATGAGGTGCCTTGAAACACCACTATCAATCAACCAGACATCTAGGGTATCAGGAGGAGATGTAGCAGAGAGGGGAGATGGAAGAATAAATTCATTTCTCTTCTTATCAAGAATATTATACTCATTGTACCTAGAATTTCTTGACCTCTTGAAAGGTTTCCCATTTCCACTATGATCAAAGGGAGCCTTCCTTTTTCATTTGAACCTATTGTTCCTTTGATTCGCATTCCCCATGGAGTTGTTTTTTCATCATCCCTGGGAGATTCCTTTCTATTATGGAACTCTCTTTCATAGCAACCAAACTTTTACAAGTGTAACATCTTCCACTCCTTCCTTTGGGCCCCGCTCTTCCATAGTTTTGATTTCTCGAACCACCATTTTTCATCTTCTTTGCATGATACGTGAAGGCAGTGGGTTCATATCCATTTCTATTAAAGGAATTATCTCTCTCCATCATTATTTCCTCCTCTTGAGTGCATATTTTCAATATTTCATCAAAATTGAGAATCACATTATTATTAAGAATAGTGGTATTCAATACATAGAAATCATGGGGGAGACCTCCAAACGTAATGAGAACCGTCTCTCGATCAACTATTTATTCTCCAATAGCTAGAATATTGTTCCTCATTTCAGTGAGCCTCATAAAATAGGATTGAATTGATTCATCCTTGCTCTTCTTGATATTCTTCAATTGACTCTTGAAGAAAAGAACTTGATTAGACTTACTAGCCCTGAACATACTAACCAACTTATCATACATATCTTTAGACGTGCTCAGCTCTAAAATGTAAGCAACCAAGTAATTATGAATAGAATCCCATATAGTAATTTTTTCTTTGATTTCCACTATTCTATAATTTGCCTTTGTGGTAGCAAGTGCATTTGAAGGAGGCTCTTGAATCTTCCCCTACACATAGTCCATGAAATCTTGAGCTTCCAATGCCAAATCCAGGGACATCTTCCATGCATGATAATCAGACTTATCAGTCAATTTAATTAGCCTTGAAACCCTTATAGGTTGAGGGGGTCATTGGTCCTTGATAGTATTTCTTCTTTGGTGATTGGTTTTCACAGTAGCTTAGGCTTCGTCTTCACCTCAGCTTTGATACCGTGTTAAATTTAGATAACCATGGAATGTTCTATGCTTAACACAAATTTAATTCAATATTTCTTAGGCTTGATTAAATTTAGCAATAACATAAACATGAAAGTAAAATGCTGATAGAACATAATAATATATCAACAAAATACAAACCAATCATATAGATCAAAATTTACAATTCTTCTTATCCAACAAAGATATAGGATAGTGTGCGTTACAGCAATTAGCAGGATGCTTTAGCTATCAAATCCTTTCTTATATCATCCAACACTCCAAGTTTCAGACACATTCCTCAAAGACAGATAATCAAAATTCAACCTTGGTCTACCTAAGTCAACCAGAAAATCAATGCTGCAGATTTGGGGCTTCAGTCAAACTACTCCTCTCTCCTCTATTATTTTTCCCAGTTGTATGGCCTACAAAGATCAGATTTCCAGTAAATATTGGAGGTCAAATGGTTGAGGGTTGACCATCGGAAACACTGGTCAACACATAGAAAAACAACCCTAAACAGATCCGTAGATTTTTCCCATCTTCGGCTCCACACGTGTGAAGGAAAGAGGCCTCCAAAGGCTATCGAACGAATTAGATCACAATGAGATAATGTGTGATAAGTTGATGAGAAAATGACCTTCAAGTCTCTGCAATTTATATCCATCGGTGAGGGTATGTGATACATCTATTAGGCTTGTGATCCTACATTGCAAATATCACCAACCTTGAACATTTGTGGAAAATAAAATCAAAATATATGTTCTCGTCATCCAGACATGATGACATTTAGATCAAATTTGCACCTCTCTAAAAGAGGAATCCATCAAAATATGATCATCATCCTATGAGCAGTGAAACATGGAGTTTGGACCTAGTTTCCCAAAATTAACAGTAATGTTGTGTGAAATAATTCATGGTCAACCATTATCCAACGTCGCGTGATGAAAATTGTTTTTCCAATATGAAAATCAACTACGGTCCAATTTCGTATTCTGAAATATATTATGTTGATATGGCAATCAATAATGGTCAAGCATTGTTGATCATCGTTCTTTGCCACATTGTGAAAAGGATTGTATCATTATGAAAATAAACCATGGTATATCATGGTGAACCATGTTTATTTTACAATTTCTAATATTTATGCCTTGGGTTTAATATTATTCCCTTGGGTTTATAATCCCTTAGCTATTTAGTATTAATTATCTTAGTTTATTGATACCTTAGGTTTATAATTTCAATACCTTGGGTTTATTAATTTAAGGATTCTTATTCCTAAGGTATAATATTAGTCATAGGGTAACCATAGTCCAATGTCCCATTCAGAAAATGATTGTATCAATATGGAGATAATAAAGGTCAAGCATGGTTGATCATCGTCCCACGCTGCATTATGAGAAGGATTGTCTCAATATCAAAATAAACCATGGTAAATCATGGTCAAACATGTTTATTTTAAGTTTAATAATATTTTTCTTGGGTTTTATATACCTTTGGTTTATAATATTTATCCCTACGGTTTAATAGTATTCCATTGGGTTTATAATCCCTTGGGCTTTAGTATTAATCCTTTTGGTTCATAATGTCAATCCCTTAGGTTCGTAATGTAAATACCTTGGGTTCATAATGTCAATCCCTTGGGTTTATTAAGCTAAGGGTTATTATTCCTAGGGTATAATATTATTCATAGGGTTTATATGGTCCAATGTCACATTGTGACAATGATTGTGTCAATATGGGAATAAATAATGGTCAAACATGGTCTCGCATCATCCTACGTTGCATTGGGACATAAATTGTATAAATATGAAAATAAAACATGGTCAACAATATATATTTTAGTGTTTATAATATTTATCTTGGGGATTATATACCTTAGGTTTTTAATATGTATCCCTTGGTTTTAATATTATTTCCTTGGGTTTAATATTATTGCATTGGGTTTTAAGTATTAATCATTTTAGTTTATTAGTACCTTAGGTTTATAATGTCAACCCCTTGGGGTCTTTAATATAATTGTTTGTATTCCTAGGGTATAATATTGTTCATAGGATTTCCACAGTCCAACGTCATATTGTGACAAATATTGTGGTGATATGGCAATCAACAATGGTTGAACATAGTCGGCCATTATCCTATGTCGCATTGTGACAAGGATTATCTCAATATGAAAATCAACCATGGTAAACCATAGTCAACCATGTTTATTTTAGGTTTTATGATATTTATCTTGGGATTTATATACCTTGTGTTTACATCCCTTTGTTTTAATATTATTCCCTTGGTTTTGGAATCGCTTGTATTTTTATCATCAATCATTTTGGTTTACTAGTTCCCTGGGCTTATTAATATAAGGGTTGTTATTCCTATGGTATAATATTATTCATAGGGTTTCAACACTCCAATTTCATATTGTGATGAATATTATATCGATATGGTAACAAATAATGGTCAAACATTGTCGCCCATCATCCTATGTCGCATTATGACAAGGATTCTCTCAAAATGAAAATCAACCATGCTCAACCATGTTTATTGTAGGGTTTGTAATATTTACCTTGGGGTTTATAATATTTATCCCTCGAGTTTAATATTATTCTCTTGGATTTATAATCCCTTGGTTTTTTAATATTAATCCTTTTGATTTATTAGTCCCTTAGGGTTTATAATCCCTTGGATTTTTAGCATTAATCGCTTTGGTTTATTATTCCCTTTGGTTCATAATATTAATCCCTTGGGTTTATTAATCTAAGGGTTCATATTCCTAGGGTTTACTATTATTCATAGGGTTTATAATATTAATTATTTGTTCTAATTTAAATTCCCTTGGTTTATAATCATGGTCAACCATGGTCTAATATAACATTGTGAAAAAAAAAAATCTCAATATGAAAATAAACCACGGTCCAACGTTTCATTGTGAAAAATATTTTCTGCATATGAAAATCAATCGTGATCAACCATGGTGCCACATCACATTGTCACAAATATTGCCTCAATATGAAAATCAACCATCATCAACCATGACAATTCTAGGGTTTACAATATTTATCTTAGGGTTTATAATATTAATTACTTCGATGTAATATTATTTTTAGGGTTTATAATATTGATCCCTAGGATTTTTTTGGTAAGATTGGTAGTACCTTTGCATTAATCACATGTAAAGTAGGTTACAAAATATGTATCTGATGACATCAACCAACACGTAGGAAACTAGATCTGTTGGCCACTGATCAATGTCATAAGCCATCCAAAATTTTAATAGTTTGAGCATGTCCAACCAACCTTTAAAACCTACCATGTCTACTATCCATCAAGTATTCCTACTGTAAATGTAAACGCTATCCAAAATCATTAAGAAAAATAAAAATAAATTTTCTAATACTCCATGACTTGTAGAAGTCAATCTTCATATGATTCGACAGGCGTCGGGTCCTTAGCACTCTATCATGACATCTCTTGTTGTTGCATATTCTGTAATTGATTTTCCATGCATCCGAGACACACATTCTAGTGGAACATTTTCACCTAGATTGATGAAATTTCCTTCTGAATGACTAACTAGCTCATATCTTCTTGTAAGCATTAGTGATGGCCTCATTAGTGAGGTAATTCTTGTTGCTATTTCATATCCCTCTTTTCTCTCACCTGGAGGCTTTTCATTATCCAATAGCTTTGGATGAGCTATTTGAACAAATTCAACATTCTTTGGGTGTTTCTCAGGTCAACTACCAGGGGTTCTAAGAATTCCAGTTGGATCGATTCCATTGTTGCCATTGTTTTAAATTCTACTTATGATCTCAAAATTTCTTGTTTCACCTGTGTCGTGGAGCCTTCACTGTAAGCATGCAACATGTTTTTCATACTTTCCTCCATGGTTCTCCTACCTATTTTCCTTTTTAGGCCACTGGTGGATGCTTGTGCATTCCTTTTCCCCCTGCTCGAGTTGCCACTGCCACGGCGGCCCCTCCTACCATCTGCTGCCTCAACCTTCATTCATTGAAAATCAAATTTTGTCAACAAATGGAGTCCCTCTGGTACCCTCTCTGAGGTTATCACTAGCAGAGCAGGTGATAGAGGAGAAAGCTAATTAGGTTGACCTGAAAGGAAATCACAAACAAAAGCGTTTTTAAGACCGTGCATCCATATATAACCATCACCTTGCACCTTTTCCTGGAGATACTCCATTCCATGAACCTTTTTCCTCAATGGACCTTCGACTAGTTTGAGAACCCCTGTTCTCTCAGCCAATGCCTTGAGGTTGGAAATCGGTCTGACATTTACTTGAAAATTCAACTGACATAACCAGACCCCCTCCTTGACTCCCTAATTTATTTACAATCCCATCCAAACTCTGGCTCCCTAGACTCCTCCCTGCAGAATTATTTTTTTCCAACTCAGAACTACCCACAGGACACAAGTCCTCAATGATTCCCCACTTGCATGATTGAATTGCACTAGGATACTAGACCTTGCCCTGAACCCCTGCCGACCTTTGATGACTCTCCGTACCCATGGCAATAATAGAAATCAAAACTGGGTTGGTTATTCTAGCATGTGACTCCCCATAATGTCCTATCCAGACGTCCCAATTGCTAAATTTAACAGAGGACAAAAACCCAAGGATTAACGACATCAACCTTCCCTCAAACCCAATTCCCTCATGAAAAGGCTTTCATGAATTCATGATACAAGCTCACGACATCCCAATCTCTATTCAAATAATTCCATCAATAAGAAACAACAAACCCAACCATTCTACCATCATTTCGTTCCTTTGGACCACCATTGCAAGAAAGAAGAGGTTTTGCACTACATACTAGAGCCTCCGTCTTCTCATAACACTGGTTGTCTCGACACTGCTGTGGTTCATATGCAAGTGGTGTTGAAATGCGCCCGCCTGCCTTTCTTGCTACACGATAGTGTTTGCATGCACCTTTCCATATACCACCCATGACCTATTTCACCCACGATGTTACAACCCACTTTCATACATACTCACCAAAATTTCAATGCTTGTGGTATGTGGCGGCGTTGGGTGGGATGCCCACCTACCTTGCCCCATTTTTGTGCTATCATTTCCTTGGTGCGCATGCATGCCTTATCCCCTCCTCATACCCCGATCGAGGGAATAAGGATCCCTAGGGTTAATATAAATCCCTTGGGTTTAATTAATTAACAATAATTAATCAAAATTAAAAATATGTATATTTCATATCTTTTAGATAATAATAATAAAAATTAATTAATTACAATTAATTAATTAATTAATAATGAAAAATAATTAATTACTTATTATTATTTAATTAATTGTTATTATTATTGAATAATTATTAATTAATTAATTAATAATTAATAAATTAATATTAAAATAGATATGTTATTGTTACTATTATTAGTAACAATAAAGATACCAAGGCTTGGTTAAACCATTAGGAGATCGATGAAAATGATGCATGGAAAAATATTAATGACATTAAAAATATTGTTACTTCTAAGTTTAAAGAGAAAATGTGGTTTGAGAAAGATTTAGAGGCTAAAAGAAAATTAAGATATTATAAGGAGGTCATCAACCCTACACTAGAAGATCAAAAGTATCTCTATGTTTTATCTAGCTCGAAGAAGAAAAAATAGTACAACCAAGATAAGAAGGAACTCTTATGAGCTCCATAGTGAAACAGGTCATTGGGTAGTTCCTAAAACCCCATGGATGGAAAGGATTTCCATCTCTTTGAGAATATGAACGTTGAGGATGAAAATCACTTCCTCTTAGAATGCCCTGCGTACACCCACATTAGATCTCAGTTTCATAACCTTTGTTGCAATACCGACCTTCCTAGCCTTTTAACATGTTCAAATTATAGTGAGCTCGGGACGTTTCTCTCCAAGCTATTTGAGAATAGGATTACAGTTTTAAAACAAACTAAATAATTCGTTTCTTTAGGTCCCATAGACCAAATTTTGGTCTAAGTGGATGTTATCCATCATCATCATCATCATCATTAATCACTATTATTAATTAATTATTATTAATATTTATTAAATAAAATTTATTAATAATTATTAATTTATAACGTTATTAAATTTAATTAAGAATAAAAATAACAATTTTAGTAATAGTATTTAATAATAATAAATTAATTTGTTGGGTTCAAACTATTAACTCTTAGGGATTATTAATATTTTCGGAGAAATATTTAAAATAAAAAAATTTAATAAACCAAGAAATGAATAAGCCTTTGAGTTTAATATATGAAGGTTTAAACCCTAAAGTCTATAAACCCTAAAAACCCTAAACCATGAGGCTTAAATTTTTTATTATATATTATTATATTAAATTTTTATATTTTTTTTCCAAGTAATAATATATTTCACTTTAATATATAGTTAATTAATAATATTAATACAAAGTTATTAATATGTTATACACAAATTATATTATAGTTTTTAATATAATTATTAATATATTACAAAAAAATGTATTTAAGTTTTATGTAATAACTAATATTATAGTAATATACTAAATGATATTAATATAATAAACATAATTATATAAATAAAAAATAATATGGTTATTATTATTTATATAGTTATTAATAACCAGAAATAGTTATCCTTTAATAAAATACACTTAATGGTTATTAATGTTGTGGGTGGTGGATAAATGCTTTTCTGCCTATATCAACTACATACGTAAATGATCAATCACATTACTAGATGTGGTTGTGCTAGTCATAATGTTAATCATAAGTATAAGTGTGCAATTTATAATTGCCACATTTACTAATGTCTATAAAATAATTAAAAACTAAAAAAAACAAATATGTGGAAAATAAAATATCTGAAGTCAAATTGTTGTAGAGACACACATTATATGCACTCAAATCATTGTATGTAGATGCGTTACAGGCTCACAAATAAGGAAATCCTATACATCAATGTGGTATTTAATTTAGTGGCGATTTGAAAATCAAAGCGAGGAAAGAAGTTAATGGCTCAAGATTCTAAGGCATTTAGTAGGAGTGAAACTCTACCCTCTTACCAATTAGGTGGTAAGGCTTTATTTGAATAACAAAATGAATTAGCTTCTATTTGTAACAAACCTCCAATAACAACTATCTCCATTGTTAATCCATAAATTTTTCAACCCTATTAAAAAAACACTCTAAAGGCATGGGGATCGTGGAGATTCCAGAGATGTCAAATATCTGTAGAGTAGACTATCACAAAGCTGAGCAACATTCTTACAACGTCATTATTTCAAAAGAGTCGAGAAGTACCAGATATCTAGGAATAAAGGGTCAACACCAAATACTTGTTGAGTCATGCAATGTCTACCGCAACCTACCAGATATGTGGGAATAAAAAGTCAACTCCAAGTACCCGGAGAGGAATATAATGTCAAAAATGTCTACCTCAACCTAATACAACCTAATATTATCTGGCGTTTAAAGCACCGCGTCGACGCAGGCAGGTAGAGAACTTCGCTCTTCCTCGCACACGCCACTCTCCCCTTGAATTGGACCTTGACCTTGCCATGAATGAACCATCGCATATTGATCCGCCCAGCGCAAAACCCGGGCGGGCCTTCGCATCTCCGTACAAGAATTAGTAAGCGAGATATCTTGGCAATGAAGCGTCAACGCCAAATGCTTGGAGTTGCATGCAATTTTAGAGGAACTGAAATTGACATAGCTGTGGTGAAAATTATCTTATATGGTCAACGCCAACGCCAAATACCTGGAGGGCCATCCAATTTGAAATAAATGTGGAAACCTACCAAATATCCTAGAAATAAAAAGTCAACGCCAAATACTTGCATGCCATTTCAAACAAAGTGAAATTCCTAGGTGTGGTATGTGCTTTAATAAAAGGTCAACGCCAAATACTTGGAGAGGCCTGCAATTTCGAAGAATTCGAAAGCTACCAGACATCTGGCGAATAAGGGTCAACGCCATATATTTCAAGGAGCGTGCAATTTGAAGATTGACATAGGTGTGGTGTAAGCCCATCATCATGCCAGACAACAAACTCATATGTGATCTTCCTACGGATTTCATAAAATCTTAAATAAATTATCTATGATGCAAAGTTTCTATAAAATCCTTAAATATGCTTCAGTTGCATTTTTAATAAATTATTTTACTTGTTATTATTAAGCTTGTTTGAAGTTTTATGGAATAGTTTGATGGAATTTGAATGTTTAGTGAGATAATTTGTATTCTATAATTTGCTTGCGGCTTCTCACTTCTTTTCATAGGATTTAAATTTAAACTTTCAAAAGGACCAAACCCAGAAACAAAGTGACTAAATTACATAATATACATTCTTAAAATGTGTTATTTAATCTTTCTTTTAACTACTTGATAATGAAGATTAAAATATATGCATTTCATAATATACACTGCTCAACTTTAAATATGGTGACGACGACATCAAGAAGCTCGCCTCAAGTCTTCTCAACCTAAGATAAGCTGATCAAGACTTCAAGAAGCTCGCCTCAAGTCCAGTCAAGATAAAAATGATGGCATCCCTATTTCATAATTGGGGTATTGGAGGGTAACTTTTTTTAACAAGAAATTAAGTTGTGCTCTCAAATTAAAGGTACTAGAAATATTTTGATACTCACTCTCAAACAGAAAATAAGGTACTAGAAACATTATTGTATTACTGTTAAATATAAAATAGAAATATTTTTGTATTACTGATAAATAGAAAATATTGATGATAAATGTTAAGATTGATGAATAATTAATTATTATTTGAAATTAAAATAACTGTATATGAAAATTAAATTAAATTTAAATTATTATCTAATTATAATCAATATTTATTATTCATCTATTAAAAATATTTAATAAATTAAATTTTAATTATATAAAAACTAATCAAAATGCATTTTTGGCGTCAATTTTGTTGGCCTCTTGCTAAACAAATGGAAACTAAAACGTTAATAATAAAATTTTCTGAACGATTGGAAATTACTAGATCTGACATATACCAAGACGACACACATTATTAATTTTAAAAGTTACAACAACCTTTACTTAATTGACGAATACCTATTTTAATATAAATAAATTTATGCTTGTGTCTGTATTCATTTCCACATTATAATCAAAGTTATATGATCTCAAAATCCATTATTTAATTCGAATAGAAAAAATAAAAATATTAGTTTCCGTTAAAATAACAATAACTGCATGATTGACCTAACCCTAATACCTTGCATGTCGATTTCTTAGCTCAAAGCGCATGATGCATGATGTAGTTTTCCGTTGTTTCTCTCTCGTCATTAAAAAAGAACAAAGGAAAAACACCAAAGTATGAATTTCGATTTTCATATAAGATATTTATCGAAATCCGAAAAAGAATTAAATGTTTTCAACGTTTATAAATTTAATTCTTAATCATAGTAAACCAGTAAATTAGTTTAGTTATTATTTAGTTTTTTCTTTAAACAAGTCTATGTTTTATGATAGGAGTAAAAGCTTGACATGATAGGAAGAACTTTGTACCACATTATATAGAAATAGAAAATATCTCGAGATTAAGGATCAAAGATAATTTGAATAGTTCAAACAATATAATTTAAGATAATAAACCACTAATAATAAATAGGAAATTGAAATAAAATAAAATAAATGAAATTATCATTTAGAGAAATTAAATTAAATAAATAACGGGAAAGAAATTAGTTAAATAAAATAAAATTTATTAAATAATTTTTTTTAATTTAAATAAAATTAAATAAATGAATATAGCCCTCAAGAAAAATAAGCCAGATAAATTAGTCAACCGAAAGAAATTGATTTAATAAAATTTAATAAATTGAATTAAATTAATTTTATTAAATTAAATTAAATTATAAGATAATAATTTAAAAATTAAAATAAAATAAATTTTAATTAAACTAAATATAAATTAAACATATAAAATTAGGATTAAGAATATGAATTAGAAATGTTTATGAATTTAATTGAATAAAGGGTTATAACTTAGGATTTAAATAAAGAAAAGGTAATAATAAAGGTGATAAATGATAGGCTAATTTTAGGATAGAGATAAATAATTATTGACATACTAGAAGATTAAATATTAAATCTAGATAGAAAATATCTAGAAATTAAGGATGGAGGTTATGCAATATATAGACAAATTTAAATGATAAATTAGATATCTTAGGAAAAGTTAGGGATTGCTAGAATAGGATTTAGTGGACAAACTCTTAGATGAAAGAAAGTGGATGGTGGGTTTCGACGATTGATATCTTAGTAAACGGGTAGTTTATTAATGATATCTTCTAACACTAAAATATAAACTCATCGTAACTAGGGGAAAAAAAACACAAATATTATTACCACAATTATCAACATATGTTTAAGATGACAGGTTGCGACATGGTTGGATTATTTGTTTTATGGGGAGCGTCGTGCACACAATATGTCTAAACAATATGCATCTATTCACATGGAAACTATATGGATCAGCTAGCATGAATGAATAGAAATTCTAAAGAAAAAAAATCCTATTTCCAGACACGAAATTTTCAAAGGCACTTTAAATGCAAGCTAATCTAAGTTGCATCTTCTGATATTACATTTGTGTTGGAATTCGAACATTATGTGCTTACTCCATAGGAGGGTGGGATTAATTTATATCTAAGAAATATGATTATATTTATATATTTAACATTACTGATGATTATATGTCACACTAACCTTTCTAATGGTTGTACTTCTCGTGTTTTTTTCTTGTAATAAAAATATAAAGAGAACAAGTTTCTAGGGAGTGGCTCAATTGACCATGATTGTGAAAATGAAGTCTTATGTGTGAAGAGGCTTGAGGTTCAAATCTTACTATTCACCAATGTAGAAGGAGCATATATAGGCACCCAAAAATTATAGTGGTAATAGCTAGAATCAACCCCTAGAACCAGGGTATGAGAACACCCTACTTGTTGATTCCTCTAGATACAAAAGAAAAAAATAGATAAAAATAATAAATTAAAAAAAAAATATGCAAAGACTACATAGAGATTTCAAAATTGTCTCAAGAGAAACTTTGCTACTAATGCAACTTCACATACACAAAATAAGTAATTAATTCCCCTTAAATAGTAATGATGGATGAAGGATAAAGACTCTTAATCACTCTAAGTCACTCTTACATTGAAAAACAACAAATTCTTGAAAATAACCTCAAAACTCTAACAATCTAGAATTCCCATTTCCCTGTTGTCTCTATCATTTCTCTATTACCTTGTTCTAGTTATGTAATTTAGACTTCCTAGAAACTATCTATCCAGTGTATCATTCACCTCTTTTGTTTCATCATAACTATTGAGTTTAACAATCAGTTCCAATGGTGTAGATACCCTTTTGCATCCCTTCTTATTGAATCTTTTCGTTAATTCTAGTGTATTTTTACTTTTTGTGACCAAAATTGTATCATTATCTATCCAAAATTCAAGGCCTAAACAATAATGCAACTCTCTAAGATCCTCTATTTCAATTTTCTCTAAGAGACAACTTTTGACCTTTTTAGTTAACCTAGTATTTCTTATTGTTATGATAAGTCCATCAACATATATAGGAATCAAAACAGTACATCCTCTTTCATCCCTCTTTATATACATATTTGGATCTCCTTTACTTTTAGTAAAACCTTCTTGAAAGAATAATTTATTAGTTTTCACATACCAAGACCTCGATGCCTCTTAGATTCCATATAATGCTTTATTTAACCTACAAAAAAGTGTTTCTCTCCCAACTTTACAAAACCTTTTAGCTAAATAAGATAAATGACTTCCTTTAATTCTCCATTCATAAATGTTGACTAGACATCCAGCTGATTTAGCTTCAAATCATGCTTAGTAGCCAATATAATCATCATTCTAATTGTTTTTATTTTAGCTATAGGTGCAATTTTTTATTTATATGTTATCCCTTCTTTCCATGAAAATCCCTTTGTTACTAGTCTAGCTTTATATGTATCAATAGTTCTATCAACATTAAATTTTATTTTCAATACCCGTTTTGAGATTATGAGAACTTTATCCCTAGGAAATTATGTTAATTATGATGAATCATTTTTCATAATATGATCATATTCTCCTTTCATGGAATCCATCAATTGTTTATGGTCTTTGTAATGCTCATAATTTGAAGGCTAAAACATATTCATAACTAGGGTCATTATAACATAATATTGAGAGCCTATTAGTGTTCAAATTTTCGTTGTTTATATTCATAATGGCTCATTTATTTTTGTATCTAATCCACTTCCTCTTGGTATGTGACAATCTTCAATGCAACCTTGTTCTTCAACATCATCCTATGGTTCTTCATCTTAATTTCTTTTGTTGTATTCAAATAATTTCCATATATTGTGCTTTTGCTTTCTTAGAATGATGACGATAAATTCATGAAATATAACATTTTACTACAAATAATTTGTGATTCATTGAATCATACATTTTATAATCTTTATAATTGATGAAACAACCAATAAAATTTACTTGATTGCCTTTCCATCAAAATTTCTCTCATATTTTGAAACATGAGAAAATGTTGTTATTCCAAAGATTCTCAATTAACTTACCATTGATTTATAGGAATGAAATGCTTCGTAATATTTTTTTTACTACAGAATTTTGGAAAGGTTTTTATTTTAAACTATACAATAGTTCTAACTGCTTCAAACCAAAAACCATTTCAATTTTTTTTACCTTTTATCATGCTATGAGAACATTCAACCAATTGTTTGTTTTTCATTTCTACTGTAACATTATATTAAAGATTATGTGGCATTATAAACAGTTGATCAATTTTATGGATTTTGCAGTAGTTAATGATTCTCGTCATGTGTATTATCCCCCTTCATCTGATTTGAACATCTTGATGTATTTTATTTTTTCTATAATTGTATTCTTAAATTCCTTAAACTATTCAAATACATCACTTTTTCTTGTAATAAACTAGAACAATGTGTATCTAGTTTTATCGTCAATGAACATAAGAAAATATGCATTAGAGAAAATTCCAGCCTAAAATTGGCCTCCTAAGGAAAAATAATGAAACAATAGTTAAAATAATAAAATAAGAGAATATTTCTTTAGGGAAAATAAGAAAACTACTTTTTTAAATTGTATTCCTTGCTTATCTTCATATAGGTTTACTGAAATTTCAACTGTAGACACTCATTAGATGCAAAATTAAATTCCACATCCAACGAGTACCCATTAAGCATACTTTTGAGATGATCCACATTGATAAAAATTGAAGATATATTAAAAAAACATGTTGAACATATTTTTTAAACAGGATTATTTTGCTATTTAAATTTTGTATCAATTTTGATTTTGAATAATATCACATGAAATTTATTTATTTTTGGTGAAAATCAACAAAATTAAAACTTAAACATAATACAAATAGTATTGAGAGAAATCTAATCCATACTTCACACATTTATTATAAGTGACGAGGTTTTTAAATTTTTTGTTTAAAGGAAAAAGGAGGTGGATAAAATAAACTTAATAGTAAAACACTATTCCATTTAGGCTAATCAACCTTAAAAATCCTACAAAATTATTAGCATTACAAATCTTGCAAATAGATTTGACTCTGTGGAGAACTCACCTACATTGTTTTATATTCCAATGTGTTTAAGATTACTGAAGAATCATTTAGTAAGGGATGATGTTATCTATGTTTTTTATAACACATACATATAGATGTAAATATGAAAGAGAGTTTATATTGAAAATTTTAATTATTGATGTAAAATAAATGACTAGAGCATGCCAATATCTTTAATTTCTATCAACAAGATTTAAATTTCTTTATGAAAAAAGAGATTACTCTACTAATGACCACGCGTTGAATCCATATATACAATATATTTTAGGTTAAGTGGTCATCATGAGAATACAATAGGGACATTTGAATATTTAAAATTTGGATAAATTCAAATTCTTTTTCTCTACTAAAATAAATAAAATTAGATTTAAATTGGTAAAATTAGGTTTTAAAAGTAACGCCATAGTAACTACTGAATTAGGATTGTTATAAGGAATACCTAGGAGTGAATCAAAATGAGTTCTATTATTCACCTTCATATTTATATGAATTACTCATCACTATCTTCAAATTGTTCAAATACTATTCACCTTGTTTATAGGAATTACTCATCATGATCTTCAACTTGTTCAATTTTTTGCTACACAAGCTAAGATGTCACTACACAATAGAACCTAGGTGGAGTGGGAATTCAATTGTAGGAATAATAGCCCCAATTTTTAACTTGTTCAATTTTTTTCACTCAAGCTAACATGTCATAAAAGAATAGAACCTAGGTGGAGGTAGAATTAAATCTACTAGATACCACCCACTATTCTCCATTAACAAGAAAGTGGATAATTGAAACATAGTTGCTACAAAAACTAATATGAACCTAGGTAGAGCCAGAATTATATTATAGGAAATACTCATCAAAATTATCAAATTGTTCAATTTTTTTTACAAAAGCTAACTTGAGCTATTGTCCTTTAACAAGAAAGTGAATAACTTAAACATAGTAGTGAACACCTAGAGAACAAAACTCAGGTGGAGGGGGAATTAAGACCACTAGGTAAGGCTCAAGCTATTATTATTTCATGAGAAGGTGGATAAATTAAACATAGAAATGTAGACATTGTTCCATTTAGGCCAATCAACTTTAAAAAATCTATGAATTGGTTTTAGCTTAAGGGTAACTTTCGTGCTCTTTTTTATAATCCTAGTTCCTTAAGCCCACTATAAAGCCATTTTGTAAGGGATGTTATCCTAATTTTGATGGAGTTGAGATTAAAATTTTATCAAATTACGAAAATATATCAATATCTTATATTCCTAAGTAAAAGATTTAGTTTTATTATTAAAGAATAAATTATACTCCCACTTATTAGCTTATCAATATTTGTAGGTGTGACCATTATCGAGCCAATATATCTCATAGGTTTTAGGGTAAGCAATCCTCATGAGAAATAAATAGAGACATTTTACTATATAACTTTTGTATCAATTTTTATTTTGAACATTATCAATTAAAATTTGTTTCTCATTTTAAAATCCATAAAATTAGATTTTGAAAATAAAATAGATATTTTGATAATTGTATTGATTAATATATTTTGAATAAAAAATTACAATTTAAAAGATAAAGCATGATTCAATATTTTTTGTTATTTTATTTGTACACTATAAAATTATAATAATAATAATATTAGAAAAAAATTATTTATGTTATTTGATTATTTTAATTTTATACTTTAAAAACATAATAATAATAATAATATTAAAAGCTAGAAAGACTAGCGGATTTTTTTTAGCTTCCTCCTGCTGCTCTACGCACATCTCGAGTTTGGGCTGCTGCCCCATCGGCCATTCCTGCTCTCGATCCTGGGCCTCACGCCCTTTTCTGGATCTAATCGGATCTGTTTCTTCCGATCTGCTCTAGCCTCAGAGACTCACACCCTGCTGGCTCTGATCGTTCGGCCTCCTTCTTTCTGGATCTATTTGGATCCACTTCAATCTGTCTGCTCTTGCCTCTAGGCATCACGCCTCTGCTGGATTGATCCATTCCAGCTTTTCTTCGGCTCTGAGATGCTTCTCCTCCTGTTGTTGCATACAGCAGCTTGGGTTTGCTGCAGTTGATCAGATCTGCTCGCTTATCGATCATGGAGACCCAGGGCTCGCCCCTCGTTCCTTCGCAACCTTCTCCCCCTGTCGCAGAAGCTGCCTTCATTTCGTTGCTAGCTTCCTTACCTAAGAAGAAGAAGTCTGAAGCCGCCAAGTTTTTCAAAAAGCTTGCAGATGTTCCTAAGGTAAACCTTCCTCCTAAGGGCCCGATCCAGGTCGCTTTGTCCCTGGCAGATCGAGCTATGGTGGGTCAATTCACGGGTCTTTGTCCCTCACCAAAATCAACGGAGAACTGGGTAGTCAAGAATTGGATATCGCTGATCAAGAACAAAGTCACTTCATACTTCCTGGGAAGAGGCTATTTTCTGTTTGAGTTCAACACAAAGGAGGATAAAGACTTGATCTTGAGGAATGGGCCCTATTTCATGGGGCCTGAGGGTATCTATCTCAATAAATGGACTCCTAACTTCGATCCTGCTATGGATGCCCCGACGACAGTCCCCGTCTAGGTTCGGCTTCTGAACCTCCCAATGCACTGTTGGAACTAGGATTCCCTCAAGCATATAGGAAATGGATTGGGAAAGTTAATTGACAGAACAAACAATAAGGACCAGTATGATTGCACTCGAATATGTGTCGAGGTCGACTTAGAGGTGGGACTTCCGGAGGCCATCAAAATAAATGTTGGCAGTTGGACGCATGTGCAAATGCTGGACTATGAGCAGCTCCCTTTCAAATGCCGCAAATGTCTTATCTACGGACATTTTGGTAGAGGGTGCCCGAACAAAGGGGAAGTGGAGAAAGGGAAGGATGAGAGTTGGAATCAAGTCAAGAGGCCAAAGACCTCTCACAAGAAATCTGGGGCCCCAAATGGCCAAGGCCCCCAGCCTGCCTCTGCCCAAAATGGACCTCCGCCAAAATTTCATGAGATCTTAAGCTCTGCAGAAGAGGTTCCATAGGAAGAGGATAGGCAAGATAAAAAGTCAGAAAAAATGACCTCGGCAGGATCAAGACCTGAAGAAAGTGCTACAGCAAGAAATAAGGAAAAACATACAGAAGCCTCTGAGGAGGAACAAGACTCGAAGGATTCGGAGGAGGAAGGAGAAATAGGAGATACGCAGACATCGGTCAGAAGATCATGAAGGAGCCGCAAATCTGCTAGAGAAAAGAGAGATCATGAAACCTACAAAGATAAGCTTCAGGGTAGTCAGCCCACTCTAGAGAAACTCCTTGGAAAAAACCCGAAGATGTATAAAAACCAAGCACAGGGCTCCAAGGGGGCCCATCATCATAAAAATAAATGATGAAGATTGTCTCCTGGAACTGCAGAGGAATGGGGAGTAAAGTGAAAGAAGAAGCAACGAGAAGCCTTATAAGAAGAGAAGCCCCAAATATTCTTCTGATTCAGGAGACCAAAATGGACGAAAGTGAGTTTCTCCAAATCAGTAAAAAATTTTGGAAGGGAGGCAGAGGTCAAGAAGTCTTAGCACGGGGAGCCTCTGGGGGGCTGGGCTCTCTCTGGAACAATTCCAAGTATATGTTGGTCATAGAGATCCATAATGCCCACTGGTTGTTCCTGAAGTTACAACTTGTGGATTCGAGGGAGACATTCTGCCTCTTTAATGTCTATGCCCTAGCAAATATAGGGGAGAAAAGGGATTTTTGGGACTCCATCAAACAATTTTTGGAGTCAGAGAATCTAGAAAACATCATTGTTGCAGGAGATTTAAATCTCACTTTGCGCATGGAGGAAAAGCGAGGAGGCACTATCGTAAGGGATCCAGCAAGGGAGTGGGTGGAGGATCTCATGTAGGACTGGGATCTGCTCGATATCTCTCCAGAAAATGGTAAGTACTCCTGGTCCAATAAAAGAATAGGCCCCGGCCACATTGCTGCAAGACTTGATAGATGTTTGGTGTAGAGCTCTTTCCTTTTGTTGGGCTTTGAATCCATATTTCATATAATTCCCTGCAGTGTTTCAGATAATAAGCCTATTAAGCTTGAGATTCTGGATCACAAGGATCTAGGCCCCATACCTTTCAGAATCAATCCACTCCAAGTCAAGGAACCTAAGTTTCTAAATTTGGTTCAAGACAGTTGGAAATTTCCGGTGAAGGGTTCACCTTTCTTCATCTGGGAAGAAAATCTTAGAATACTGAAAGCTGTTCTTAAATCATGGGCCAAATCCCTCCCCAACCCTGCATTAGAGAGAAATCAGGCCCAAGACAGACTTGCTCAGCATCATGCCCAAAGTGAAGATGTAGAAATCACTAAAGAAGTGCTAGATAAGGAAGCTAAGCTACAACAAACTTTCCATAAAGCTTGCATTTCGGAGGAAGAGCATTGGAGACAAAAGTCTAGGAGTTTATGGCTTAAAGCGGGAGATAGAAACTCTACCTTCTTCCACAAACAAGCTCAAGCTAGAAAGAGCTTCAACTCTATTGCAGAAATTAAGGAAGGAAACTCGACTCACAAGGATTTCGGGAGCATCAAGAAAGCATCTTTCAATCACTTTAAAAATCTGTACAGTGAAGAATGAGTGACTGACCTAAACTCCAAATTCTTGGAGGCGGTTCCTCCCAAGATCTCCACTTCAATGAATCGGCACCTTGAAGCTAAGATCACTATAAAAGAAATAAAAGATGCTCTCACAGATATGGAGCCAGAAAAAGCCCCAGGCCTGGATGGCTACACTGCAAGATTCCTCCAAGCCTGTTGGCAGATTGTGGAGAAATACCTCTACAGAATGATGTTGAAATCTCAAAATTGTCAAAAAATAGGGGGCAGCACCAACTCTGCCTTCCTTGCCCTCATTCCTAAAGAAAAGGGCGCTAAAGCTTTCAATCGGTTCCGCCCCATCTCTCTTTGTAACATTGGATATAAACTAATCGCAAAGGTGATTGCAAATAGACTAAAAGGCATCCTCCCCGCCATCATTCCGGAGAATCAAGGCGGGTTTGTTCAGGGGAGACAGCTTGCTGACAACTTCATCCTAGTTCAAGAGGTGATTCATTCGAGCCAACAACACAAAGAGAAAGGTATGGTAATTAAACTAGACTTGGAAAATGCTTTTGATCGTGTTAGACTTAGTTTTCTTTGGGAAGTATTGCATAAATTTGGCTTTGGAATGAGCTTTATCAATTGGATTCGAGCTTGTATAATCGATCCCTGGATCACTCCCTTGGTGAACGGGAGAGCAGCTGACTTTTTCAACGCTTCAAGAGGACTTAAGCAGGGTTGCCCCCTTTCTCCACTTCTCTTTGTCCTCCATGTTTCTGTCTTGAGTTTCTATCTAGATCATAAACTAGTTGATCAAGAGATCCTGGGGCTCAACATTGCCAGAGGGGTAAAAAACGTAAATCATACACTGTTTGCTGATGATACCCTTTTGTTAGGGGCTGCCTATGTTCGATCCGCCTTAAGGTTCAAGGAAGTTTTGGATTATTACTGTGAAGCTACAAGCAACATTTTAAACAAAGGGAAATGCAATGTTTTCTGTTGGAATATCTCTGCCTCCATTCTCTCCGCCATCTCCAGAACTTTGGGCTTTGGTGCCTCCCTCAGTTTGTCCTCATTTACCTATCTGGGCCTTCCTATCTTCTGCAAATTGGCTTACAACAGAGACTGGATCCCTCTGTTGGATAAATTCAAGGCAAAAATTCAAGCATGGGGATTCTCATGGTTAAATATCGTTGGCAAAACTGTTCTCATCAAATCTATTCTCAGTAGTCTCCCCATATTTCAATTCTCTGTAATCCTAGCTCCTATTGGCATCATCAAGAAAATGGAAGCCTTCATACGCAAATTCTTCTGGAAAGGTGGAAATCACAATGAAAGGAAAATCCCTTTGGTAAGTTGGGATAAAATCTGTAAGCCTCTGAATGAAGGAGGCTTGAATTTCAAAGATCTCAGTCTCCAAAACACAGCCATCAGAGCCAAGATTTTCTGGAGAATCATTGGTCCTCACCCAGGCTGGGTGCAAAGAGCTTTATGGAGGAAGTACTTCATGGGGACGAGGAAAAGATGTCTGGATAATTCACTGCCCACCACTGGATCGCAATTGGTTAAACTCTGTCACAAAGAAGCTCCTCTAATTAAACACAGAGCGTACTGGATACCTGGCAACGACAAAGAAATCAAGCTATGGGATGACAACATCATGATGCATCCCCCCCTGTCGAGCTTTAGTTCACTGCAAGCGCTATGGTTGTGGTTGGATGGAGCAGATTTCGTTACACTATGGGACGTCTCGTTGTGGGCTTGCTGCAACTAGTTGCGCTGGAACCTACTGCCCATTCCTCCTGAGCTGACCCAAGAACGTAACCACCTGCTCACGCTGTTAAATGGTAAGGCGCCTCTACGCATTGGGAGGAAGGACGCCCGTGGTTGGGGGGCCGCACCAGGGCTGTATACAGTAGCGCAGGGATATAAAACTCTGCAAGAGTGCCCACATGTCTCTCCAGACCCTGCTGTGTAGAAGGGTCTTTGGAAACAAAAAACCGTGCCAAAGGTGGAATCTTTCTATTGGCTATTATGCCACAAAGGAATTCTTACAAAAGACAGGTTGAAGAAAGGTTTTCAAGGTCCCTCACGTTGCCATTTGTGCTGTGACAGTGAAGAGAACGCCCAACACTTAATGTTAGACTGCAATTATTCAAAAGAAATCTGGCAGAATATCTTGAGCCATTGGAAAAGAGAGTTCATATTACCAATGACTATCACTGATTTATTTGCAAACTGGCGAAACTTTTATCCATAAACGCTCCCAAAAAACGAAAGCTTTAATGTTGCTTGGCTCTCCTTGCCAAAATTTATCTGCTGGAAAATTTGGCTTGAGAGAAATAGAAGATTCTTCAGAGATGAACGCTTAAATCCGTAGTTCACCATCATCAAGATAAAAATTCTATGGAAAGAAAGCCTGGGGGAGCACTTGTCGAACTCTAATCTAAGTCAACAGGACTTAGACTGGGGCGCTTCGTTGGATCTCCAATTCTCTGGAGAAACAAGGCAACATAAGGATATAAAAGAGTGAAAGTTTAGAGGGAAGGAGAATGATCTATCTGATTTGCTCATCAGGCAATCCAGATATACCCTGTTCTTCGATGGGGTAGTGAAAGGAAACCCCGGATTGGTGGGGCAGGAGGAGTTATAAAGAACAAGGATGGCAGAATTGTGACTAATTTTTCTTGGGGATTAGGGCAATCCACCAGTATCCAAGCTGAAGCCTTGGCACTTTTTCAAGGGCTTAAGCAAGTCAAGGCCATTGGTCTAACAAAAGTAGATATTATAGGGGATTCTCAGTCCATTATTAAAGTCTTATTGGAGGATTCCCCTCCTGCAGATCTTAGATTGGCAAGAGTGGTTTCAAGAATAAGAATTCTGGTGAAATCTCTTCAGATTGTAAATTTCCTTTATGTTTTGAGGGGGAACAATAAAGAAGCTGACTTGGAAGCCAACAGAGCGGTGCCACTTCCCGCTGGCTCTCTCTTGAAAGATGGAATTGAGGAGTGGGACTCCATACCATAATATTGATTCATGTTTTACTGCATTATACTAAACTAGTTTGTTTGTATCTATAAGATATGAAAAATAACAGAGATAAAGTCTCTAGTTTCGAGTAAGAAACATTGGTTACCAAATTTTGGGGCCTTTGAACTGCTAGTGGAAGAAAGTCCAAAGGCTTTGCCCGACTTATTGTAACCGGTGAAAGGCATTTTGGCCACATATCTAATATAAATCCATACCCGTTTTTGTAAAAAAAAATAAAATAATAATAATAATATTAAAAAAGTTATAGAGTTTAAAAACATAATAATAATAATAATAATAATAAATAGAGAATTTAAAGTTGAAAATTATAAAATGAAATATAATAAAATAAGAACAGGTTGATGTTAATAGAATGAAATATTTTAAAATAAGAACAAGTTGAGAAAAAAAAAATAGAGAATTTAATTCATTATATTCACAATATGTTTATTAAAAATAAATTTTCTTAAATTATGATTTAATTATGAATAATTATTAAATACATAATAAAAATTATTTAATAATAACAAAATATTTTAAAAAATTCTTACCAATAATAATCTTATCAAACATTAAAATTTATATTTAAAACAATTATATTTTCTTTATCATTTTAAACTACTTAATTAAAAAAAATATCATATAAATATACTACATATAAACATCAATTATAATTTCAAACATATAATATTAGTGTATAATATCATAAAAAAATCTCATTACCAATGATAAATCTTTATAATAATAGCGACATGAATTACAAATTATAAATCTCTATAATAATATAAAGGTCATGAGTAAAAAAAATGTATTTTATATATATAAAAACTGATATGTAATTTTTTTATAATAATAATAATAATAATATAAAATAAATTTCATAAGTAAAAAATGTATTTTATATATACTTATATGAAATTTTTTATAATAATAATAATTTAAAATAACATTTAATTTGATTATTTTTTATTAATTTTCACACTGTAAAATGTGTTATAAAATAGTAATAAAAGTTGTTGCGATGTCTTTAAAAATTTGTAAATCATTTAATTTAATTTAACTATGCCATATAGCTGTTCTACATTTAGGAATGTCTCTTTATAAGTCAAAGAAGCCAATAATGTCAACTAGGGTTCCATAGATGTGGAGGAAAGCGGAGAATCTTACCACTGTTTTACATCTCAGCGAGTGATGTTATTTCTGCGGCGAAAATGTGTTATATAACCTCCTCTTATGTCCCATAGATCTACACTGTTGATCTTCGATAACGGAAGTAAAAGAATTCTATTCATGTGTCGCATGTCCGGAAGTGAGGCCGAAGCTACGATGGAGAACCCATGCGGAAATGATCTCCACGGTTTGAGGGGCGAGTTGCCGTCGACAGATGACGCAAATGTGGGCGTTCCGGAGACTCGAAGAAATATGGGCATCGACGAGATGCTAGAGACATGGACGGGGGAATTCGGACGGTGGCAACTCAACCATTTTGCGCTGGCCAGCTTCGCGTGGACACTCATGGCCCTCCAAACGATGGTCGTTATTTTTACCGACAGTCAGCCTAGTTGGCACTGCAACAAAGACAAAGTTCCAGACGATTCCCCTTCCATGCAGCGAGGGTTCGAATTTTGTACCCCGACGGGATCTATTTGCTCCATGGACCGGGCATCGTGGGACTGGGACGGGAGCCGCGGAATTTCTACTGTGTCCGAATGGGGTCTCTTTTGCGACGAAAAATACAAAGTTGGGTTGGTGCAGTCTGCGTTTTTTGTCGGGTCTCTAATTGGTAAATGACATTTTTCAGCTAATTTGGACGAAAATTTATTTCTTTCCTGTTTCAAATTTATCAAATTCCATGCACCTATAATTGTTTTACGGTAATGTATTTTAAAATCCATGATAAAACGACGGTTTAGGTCCATTCTAAATTAAATAAAATCTTCAAAATCTTGACAGAAATTCGGTAATCAAATTTTTAAAATCTTGACAGAAATTTGGTAACAGAAATTTCTGACGTCTAAATTCGAACAAATAGAGGAAACTGTTCCGTTTATTAGCCCCTTATGCTTTATGTCTAGTGATGATCGCGATAAACATTTGGCTTAGGGTTTGTAATTTTTATATTTTGTTTTTCCATAATTCAGGTGCAGGGCTGTTTGGACGACTGTCGGATTCTTCATTGGGAAGGAAGGGAGTGCTGAGCTTGGCTTGCGCCGGCAACGCCATCTTCGGCTTCTTGACGGCAATGTCGCCTAATTTCTGGGTTTATTTGATACTCCGTCTATTGACGGGCATAACATGCGGTGGCGTAGGTTTATCGTCCTTTGTTTTGGCGACGGAGCCCGTCGGCCCGTCGAGGAGAGGTCCGGTAGGCATGTCGGCCTTCTACTTCTATTCCTTGGGCATAGGTTTGCTTTCTGCTGTTGCCTACTTTTCCAACAGTTGGCGACTTCTCTACATTGTGACTTCCACTCCCTCCGCCTTGTATTGCCTCTTCGTTCTGCCATTCCTCTGGGAATCTCCGAGGTGGTACCTCGTAAAGGGCAGGGTGGAAGAGGCCATGGAGGTTATGAGATCGATTGCGGCCAAGAACCGGAAGTCAATACCAGCGGGAGTTTCGTTGGCCTTGGACGGTGACCAAAAAGATGCCACAGATGGTGGGGAGTCATCAGGAAGCCTTCTCGACGTTTTCAAGTCGCCCGTAACGCGCAGCAGAATGATAGCAATGGCGTGGATATGGCTGGCCTGCTCGATGGTCTACTATGGACTGAACCTCAACGTCGGAAATCTTGGCACAAACTTATATGTAAGCGTTTTCCTTAACGGAATTGCAGAGTTGCCAGCATATTCTCTGACGGCAATGATGGTTGATAAGTTCGAAAGGAGGGCGATGCTCATCTTCTTGATGCTGTTAAGCGGAGTGTCTTGTCTGTTGGCAAGTTTGACGTCGGTGGTCGTGGAGATTGTCGGTTGGAATCCAAAGGAAGTTGTGAGTGGCGTGAAGCTAGCGTGTAGCCTGGTCGGGATATTCGGCGCGGCGGGGATGTATAACTTGGTGTACGTTTACACATGCGAGCTGTTTCCGACTGTAGTGAGGAACGCAGCGTTGGGTTTGGCGAGCCAGGCGGGGAAGATCGGCGCCATAGTCGCCCCTCTGGTGTTGGTGACGGGAAACGTAAATCCAGCACTGCCTTTTTTTATCATCGCCGTTTCGGGAGCTGTCGGAGGTGGCCTTGCTTTCATGCTTCCGAGGACATTGAGTCGTCACCTCGCAGAAACTATGGGAGCCTTCAAAGCAGAGATTCCACCAACAGGGAATGATTTAATTTGATGGACCTACTGTTCCTGCGGCCCCTACACTTCAATAATTTTCTTCTGTGAAGGTTTCACTTGGCCTCACGGATAGCACTTTCTACAAAACTGTTTTTATATCAAATTTTCTTCGAAAACTGTGGGTGTTTAAAACATGAACGTTGAATCCGCATGAATAAATCATTTTCATCATTTTGAATAGGGATTTTAGTTTAACTCGAGGATTTTGTTTTATTTTTAATTCTAGCATTATTGAGTAATAATAGAAGGTTGAAATTTATTAGGACTTCTTTTTAATTAAATTGATTAATTAAAAAGTATATTACTTCAATAAGTATTATATAAAATAAATTCTTTATTTTAGGGTCAATAGTATTCTTATTGATAAATTATACGATTAGAATAAAATTGATTTATAAATATAAATTTTCATGATAAAATAAAATTAAACCATTATAATTAAGAATTTTGGTTTTTAAATATATAAAAATTTAATATGTATTAATTTTTAATAATAATAAAGAAAAAACTATCATATATTATAAAATAAATGTTTTAAAATTCATTCATATTTAAACGGCATTAAAATTATATGGTTATATTAATTATAATTTATATTTTTTTTTCAATTCATTTTAAAATATTTAAATTAACTACATAAAAATATAAACAAACAAATATCCTATATTTTAAAAAGATAAATATATTTATTTGATATTTTTAGCAACTAGATACCAATGTATCCAGGTATTTACACAACATTTGAATTCATAATGGGTTCATGTGTTATGCAATCGAAGTAATAATAGCTGCAATATATGTCGGTTTCTGTGTTATTCGATTCGAAATACTACAACTTAAAAATTTACAAGTGTATCATAAATTGTTTTAGAAATGCGCTTTACTATTATTTAATATAGTTTTCAAATATTTTTTTATTTTGGAATATTTTAATTTTTAATTTTGTAAATTAAATTTAACCAAATAAGAAAGTTCAAAATAATTTCAAAATTGAATAGAAATCAAAATAATTTCAAAATTGAATAGAAATCAGTGATACAATGAAGTAATATTATTCAAGAGATTACTTGTGTGATGAAAAAGAGTGTCAACTAGATTCCCAATTAAAGTTGGGGAAGGAAAAATGTGGAAGTAGAATAATGTTACATTTTTAAGAGTATAGATATTGTTGATGTGTAAAATTGTATGGATAACTTGTTCGTTTAGAAAAGGCGCTACACAGATATAAAAACATAAGAAACATTAATAGTGACCTATTTATCACTGCCCTTCGATGGCCGACCAAAGGGGCACACACAGATATAACAATAGTTGATCGTCACTTAGTTTGAGTTATCATCTCTGTAATGGATTATCGCCAGCGAAAAATAAAAATCTTACGAGTCCCCGTGTCAAAATCAAATTTCTTGCAATAATATTTGAACTCAAATATAGTTGGCAGGTACATCAGTTGGCAAGAGTTCACATCTTGTTCTGTTTCCGATGGCGATGACAAGAGAGCTCGCCTTCCATAAAAAAACGCTAAGGGCTGAGTGAAGTTTCAGACAGGTTTCCAAGAACGGAGACAGCTGAGAAGAGGCGTTAGTCCTACGAAAGAAGTATTTTTACCAACGCGTTAAGGTTAGCCAAGGAGATTGAAACAACACAACCTAGGAGGGGTGGCAGAGATAATGTTCTAGATTGCAGGGAACAGATCTAATCACTGCCACAACAACAGACTGGTGGGCAGAGAGGCAGAAGCACCTAAATTTGAAACTCTCCATTTGTAGGTCTGATATGACGTGAAGCAAGGAATCACATATTTGCCAGCGAATTAAGTTTTTAATTAACCAAAACATAATTATATATACAACGTTTATAGAGGCTGTAAATTTATCAATTAAAAATTGGGGAAAGGTATTTTTTTTTTTCAAAAACATTTGGCAGTGTGAGTGTCTGAATCATGTTTGTATCATGGAGATAGATTCATCCTCATCAAAAAATCTTCTCACCCAAAATATGAAAATTAACAACTATAACTTATATTTACACAAATTTCTATGTAATTTGATCAAAATATGACCAATATAGTTTTCATGATTTTCCCAACAAAATTGAAATCTAATTAGACTAAGCATTATTATATATATATTATATATAGATGAAAGTAGTGATGAAACACCCATGATGTATTGAAATTATTCTTTGTTTACATATTTCACCCAATCTCTGAGGTCTATAAACATACATCAAAATTTAAATTAATATTTAATTTTAATAATATTATTCATTTATTGATTCCATGGCTAAACAAGCGTTTTTTTCATTACAGGATTCAAACAAATCTAATACTTGTTTGTTTGAATATTTTTTTCATTTCTGGATTTAACAAATATAATACTCGTTTATTTGAATATTTCTTATTCAATTGCATGCATTTCTTTAAAAAAAAAATGGCTTTGAAGCCTTCTGTCGATTCGACCCTCCAACCCGTGCTCGAATACGACTGAAAATCACTTCTACCTGCAGATCCATCGCTCTAACACCCTTTCTATCCTCACTATTTTTTTCATTGTGGTGACTTCTCATCCTCGAGGTTTGGGCGCATATTCCGTGGGGATCGAAATCTGTCGTGGTTACCCTGCAATTATGTTTAAGCATCACCTCCATCGGTTGCTGAGATGGACGAACAACTCATCATTTACTCCGACGACCCCTATGACTCTGCATCATCTTAGAATGCACCTCCATGTCTGTCTACAAGTGAGGATTTACCTATATCGGTGGATCGCCCACTTTCTCTCGAAGATGTAGTTAGGGTTTCATCAGAATATATTCCTGTTGGTCCTAACCCTACGAATTTTGACTCCTTTTTTGCGGCCGGTCTTGAAAATGAGGGTAACCCCTTTCTCAGCTCCCTCTTTGAACATTGTTTCATCGCTCCCGAAGATTTTTCAACCCCTTCTCTGTCATCTCTTTATTTTCTTGAACACTGTCTTGAGCCACCACTTCTCGATATTTCCATTGTCAAGAACCCTCATTATAGTTGTACGGGGGAGCCATCTCGAACCCTATTCAGGTTGGGACCGTCTAGGGTTTTATCCCCATCATTGTTTGCTACATCTATATTACCTTCGTTTCCTCCTCAAACCACCACTACATATGTTCGCCTCACGTCCGGTTGCTGCGCTGGTGGACCAATTCAACAACCTGATAGCCCTGTAGCTATGACTATGGTTAGTACCTCATTAGAAGGACCTTCAGTTGATGCTGACACTTCACATGCGGGATTCCATAAGAAAGGAGGGAAAAAATAAAAGTGCATCAAGGTCAACAACAAAGGTAGTCATCTTATTATAGGGGAGGGTCTCTACATGGCAGAAGTCATCAACACCACTTACATAGTATTGGTAGGCCGAGTGTATGGTAGGAATTACTCTGCCTCGCGGTTGAGGAAGTGGATCTCAAAATTTTGGGTCAGACCATGGAAACCCTTCCTTTTGTGGTCACTTTGTCTAAAGGGTGGTTTTTTATTCAATTTCACAGCAAATATCATGCTCATTGGGTCCTCTCAAGATTTTGACACATTGAAATGGTGCTAGTATTTCTCAAGAGATGGAGTCCCCTTTTTTATCCACATAGAGAACATAAGGGTGAAAGACCCATCTGGGTGAGACTTCCTGGTTTACCATTGTACCTATGGTCTCAGGATATTTTTAAATGTACTTAAAAAATTATAGGCACTTATATTATCATGAAAAATCATATGTATAGACAAGGAAAATGGCCTTCGCTCGTATCCTAGTTTGTCTTGACAGTCGTGCAGGTTTTGAGCAAAAACTGAAAATAAAGTGGAGGAATACCACTTGATTACAGTTGTTGGATTATGAAGGGGTTCCCTTCCCATGTCGTCAAATCCACAAAGTTGGTCATTTATACAAGGATTCTCCTCTGCTCTCTAGCAACAATACTCCTTAGGTTAATTTGGTGGAGAACGGTGAGATAGTTGGAGGATCAGTCGCGCTAGAGCAGCAGAAGAAGAAGGTTGCGTCAAAAATTCCTGCCCCTAGTGCATCTGCACAAAATAATTCACATGCGTATGTCAATCCTCTTTCTCCAAGAGTCACCATATCGCGTTCCGCGGCTTTCGGTCCTCCTTTGGGTACTGGTTCCTCTCCTATTCTTTCTTTTCCTTTTTTTTTTCATCCATGAATATACAGTCACACATAAAAGAAGTAAATGTACCTAGTTGTCATCTCTCTCCAATCACTTTCCCTACTGTGACCTCCGTGTATGTTTTTTCCTCCCCACCACCATTTATTCAAAACATTTCGCAAAACTCCTCATATGCTATTGGGGAATCCTCTGACTCTATATACGGTCACGAGTATAACCTTCACCCCCCCCTAAGACATCGACATATGGTAGTGGATTGGGTGCTATTGTGCCTCCAAAAATCCCCAAATTATCCTATGGCAAACATTCTAACCTTTCCAAAGTCTTTCAAAAAGCTAGCATCGATGTAGAAGAAGGCAAACAACTCTTTATTACAGGGGTTCTTAGAGCAAGAAATTACACATCCTGAGTTTCCCAATGAAGTGTATCTCATTTAACTGTCGTGGGTTAGCTAGCCTTGCAAAACGTCTAGCCATTAAGGGACTCTTCATTGTTGAGAAGGTGGATGTGATATTTCTTCAAGAGACACTCGGTGATTCTGAGCACATAATCCTAGCACTGGCTACATCATTATCTGGATGGACCGTCCATGCTCTTGATGCTTCAGGTCAATTAGGAGGCATTCTTATTGGCATCAATCCAAGGGTATTAAGATTACTAAGTGTTTGGGGTAGTGAAGGAGTATTGGTGGCTGAATTATTCTCTGAACAACTTGGGATTGAGATTATATTGGCTAATATCTATGGAATTTTCCATAACATAATGTATTTTTGGGATACTATCTTAAACTCATCATATATGCAATCGGATAATATCATACTAGGTGGTGATCTAATATTTTCCATTGACCATCACTACAAGGAAAAGACCCTCTAGCGGAGGTTATAAAGGAGGCTTTTAGTGTTATAAAATTGGCCAAAATTGTCAAAAAAACATATTGTACCACATCTGTTTATGGTTACGATGGTTTTGGCAGAGCTTTTAAACGAAATTCAACACAACTAAAAAAAATGGGTGGCCGGAGGTTATTACGGATGTTTTTTTCTCGGTGCGTTTATCAGGCTTTAACGCACCAGTGCGTACCTATAGACGGTGCCCCACGGTGGTCGAAGAAGAATGCACTGGGCCGTTAAGGTATAAACCATCACCGAGCGTAGTGTTGGTGATACAACGCATGGGGCCGTTCTAATTGGTCTTGGGAATTGAGCGGTGCCCATAGGTCGTATCAACACACTGGTGCATAGACATATAGAAACGCACGGGTGCGTCCTTTCGCACAAATGCATCAAGATTTATAATTGGTATTAGTATTAATGCGGTGCAAATATGTCATACAAATACACCAGTGCGTATAGACACTTAAACGCCCCAATGCGTAGTATCACACAAATGCACCGAGATTTATAATTGGTATCGGTATTCGTGCGGTGCCTATAGGCTGTCCAAATGCACTGATGCGTATAGACACAAAAACGCCCTGGTGCATAGTATCACACAAACACACCGAGATTTATAATTGGTATTTGTATTCGTACAGTGCTAATAGGTTGTAAAACGACATCGGTGTGTATATAGACATAAACGCACTGGAGCGTCGTACCGCACAAACGCCTCGATATTTTTAACTAGTTTTGGTATTTGTGCGGTGCCCATAGGTCATAAAAACACACCGGTGCGCTTAAGAATACAAGCACACCGGTATAAGAATTCACACACCAGTTTTGTTTTTGTATTTTTTAGAAACATCGACCTGTGACAGTGCAATTATTGTAATTGTTTTAAATTCATTATTCATCAAAAGTCGACACATCTTATAACAATATTCATATTAATTAAATTTTTATTAATGCATTTGAATGTGATGTTTGGGTTAAATTTGTTATACCATATCATAATTATTGTAATTTTTTAAATTTCATTATTCATCAAAATTCGACACATATATATCTTATAACAATATTCATATGAATTAAATTTTTATTAGTGCATTTGAGAACGACAATGGAGAACGCAATAGCGATAATAGAGAATGCAATAGAATAAATTAAAACATTTTTTATTATATATCTATATATATATATATATATATATATATATATATATATATATATATAAGACATTCTGTGTCATACAAAATGGGACAGTTATTGGTATCCCTTTATCTTTCAATTGGGACACTATGTCCATTACATTAAAGTCAATGTCTGATTTCATAGACATTTTTCAAAAAATACGCCTTACTTTGATATCCAAACATAGTGATCATCATTCTTCGCTTGAATTGTTGTCACTGCTAGAGCTACTTCCATGACTTGGGTTATTTTCAGGAATGTTTTGTTCACAGTGTTGATTGTTTTCTTCTTCTTCACCTTCCATCTACAAACATAAAAATAAACTATAATGAGTATCTATACATTGGTGAGCATAATGAAAATTGCAATATTAAATAATATACATCAATGTAAATAAAAAAGAAATGACGTACCAATGCAACAATTGTCTCATAAACTATACACATTCTTTCAAAACCATGTAACATGCCATCTTTCAAATTTTGATCTGTTGGCGCAGTGCCATATTTTGTTTTCTGCAAGTTTTATACCCCATAAAAAATCATATATTTAATATAAAATATTTAATCTTTCTAGTAATTATAGATGGAGCTATGTAAAACAAGATCGATAGATGCTTACAAATTCCACAATTAAGTTTTGATATGCCAACATATACTCACAACCCATATTTAACCCAATTTCAATCAATTCCTCTGATGGTTCTTCTTTGTATGTTAGCACCTGTTTGAAGACATTCAATGATGATTTTTGTAAAACAACTTAAAAAACACAAAAATGAAATCTAGTTAAGTTGTTATAAGGAAGTAACAATTACTCACAAACTTAGATATCAATCATTTTCTTCCTTGTCATCCTGTTTTATGTGCTGAATGGGTTCCATTTTCTTTTCTTTTCTGCAAGAAAATACTTGAAAATTAATGTTTAATGCTAAATTATTTATTTATTGTACCTAATGATCGAAAACTTCAATGAATACATATTACATTTGAAGCACGTTGTTGTTGAGATGGCTCCTCCCACGATGCAATTTTGTCCATTTATTTGACCATATCCTTGTACACCTTTTTGGACATTCCTACTGGCATATTTATGATATCAACTCGTTCATCTTTTGCGATTTTCATAATCTTCCTGAAAATGTAACATGACAATAAACTATTTAATTTTTATATTGATATATGGAAAGTAAGTATAACAAAAGTGATATTTATAAATCATTCTAGACAAACATCTAAAAGAATATTACTTATTCATCCCTTCTTTTTTGTTGTTGTACGTTTTTGCTATTCAAAGTCTGACATGTCTCATTAACCAATTCTCTGGAAACTCTTCCTGTACTTTAGATAAAATTTGGTTCTTGGAATCATTGGATTGGTTTTTGTATTGTAAGTGGAAAGAACGTCTATAGATGTGTTCCACTAGATCCCTCAAACTTTTGTAAAAGTTTTTCCCCCTTTCGTTAACCTCCATCACCACTCCAAATGAGCTAAGGAGCAATTCATTTTCATTTGCATGTTCTATTTTTTTCTTTTCTTAGAAGAACATTCTTGTTCTAAGTTTTTGGTCCCTGTAGAACATTAAACATATGTGAATTAATAGACTGTTTTACACATGTTATCTAATAATTTTAATTACATTATTGATCCAGGTGGATATTGGTGGCCACCCGCCTATTCCACTTGGGCCCCCACCATTGTCGCTTTCAGTTTTTCAGTTTTGGCATAACTTACTATTTTTAGCAGTTTTTCGGGTCCTGAACTTCCGGAGCCGTTTTCAGGCCCTAAACGACGTTTTTTGGTATTAAATTTGATCAAAATCGTCACAAAAGTTGTAGTCCTCGGATAGAGATTTCTAATGATGTATCATGTGCGTCAAACAGAGATAGTATGCCAAAGTTACATCCCTGGGAAGTTGAAACACCAATTTACCCAAACGGGGCCCATAGTTTTGGCGCTTCATCTCCTAGGGTTAGGTTTTTGGGATGTTGAGGGTTCTCCATTGTTTCTCAATAATAAATAGGCCCTCGAGCCTCATTGTAACTCAGTTCAGAGGCCTGTAGCCGCCACATCTCTTCTCAGAGATAGCTACCAGTGCCCTAGCTAGTTTTATTTCCATTCTGTCTGTAAGAAAAATTCAGTTCTTTGATATTAATGAAATGGGGTAAATTTGCTTACGGACAATGGAAAATAAAACTAGCTAGAGCATAATATATCTGCGAGAAGAAGATGGTGGCTCTGAGACCTACGAGCCTGAGTTGCAATTGAACTCGAGGTGGGGTGTTTCTCCACAATGGAGGCCCTGTTATCCAAAACAACCTGGGGTAAGCGCCGGCACTATGGGCCCGTTGGATAGAGTGTGTTTCAACTTCCCAGGGACGTAACTTTGGCATACTATCTCCGTTTGACACACATGATACATCATTAGAAAGCTCTATCCGAGGACTACAAATTTTGTGACGATTTTGATGATCAAAATCGCAACAAATTTAATACCCAAAAACGTCGTTTAGGGCCTCAAAACGGCTCCGGAAGTTCAGGACCCGAAAACGTCGTTTAGGGCCTCAAAACGGCTCCGGAAGTTCAGGACCCGAAAAACTACTAAAAATAGTAAGTTATGCCAAAACTGAAAAACTGAAAGCGACAATGGTGGGGGCCCAAGTGGAATAGGTGGGTGGCCACCAATATCCACCTGGATCAATTATTAATGAAAACTAAAAAAAGAAACTCATATTGGATCGATAGTATTTTTTCATTCACCTGATTCATCCTTTTGCAATTTTTCCATCAAGCTTTTATGCTCTTTTGGTCCTAGATCAGAAATAATCTTATCAAGCTTCGCCATTTTGTGGCTCTGTATGATATACGATAAACAATACATATTATTTAAACTTACATATAGTTAAAAAACAATACATTTTGTAAAAATTTTACAAAGAACTTGCATTTTTTGTTTTTCTTGATGTGTTATCAGTATTTTTGTTACTGATATCTTGTCAGTCATTTCTTTATCAATATCAAACTTGTACCATATCATTCATTAATATATTTATAAATAAATTGTCAACTTTTCAAGGTAAAAAAAAATCTCAAGAAACTGGTGTGTGATTCATGGTGTATGCACCGACACCGGTGCATAGCTGTCTTCCAAACGCACTGCACAAACAGTATAATAGACCATACGGTGCTCTATGTCAACAAGGAGCACCGGTGCATTACATGTCAATCACCGCACCAATTAACCATGATAAAATAATAAAAATTATCGAGTGTTAATTTTTGTATCATAAACCGATGCCATATTTTACATATGGCGCACTCATTAAAAAAAAAAAATTTATTAATTTTTTATCACATTACTTATGTGGTGCACTTGGAAAATACAGAGCACCGGTGTGTTATTTTAAGCAACGGACACTGATAAAAAAAAATCTGTTTTTTTTAAATTCATGCAAGGGCCCACATGGATTGGGATTCGACTATGATAATCGTCTTGTCAGTCGAATGAATTAGGTTTGTATTTAGCAATACAAACCCTATAAATCTAAATTCAAAAGCCCTAATTCTGAAATCACAGGAGGTAGAAGAAAGGGTAGAAACAAAAGGAATGTAAGGTTTGTAGTAGTAGTTTTTTTTTTTTTTTTCCAAAACAGAACGTTCGAGGTGTGCCATAATGAATAGCACATCCGCTGCATATTTTACAAATGGTGCATTGAGATAAAAAAATTATCAGTAATTGCATGGTGCACAGGGATAATCGAGCACCCTGATGCACTCAGGTACACAGGGCGCACTGACAAAAAATATTTTTTTTTTTAATTTACACAAGGACCGACATGGATTGGAATCCGACTATGCACGTCCTCCCATGGGTTGGATTTATTAGGCTTATATTTAGAAATAGAAACCCTTTAAATATAAATTGAAAAGCCCTCATTCTGAAATCATAGAAAGAGGGAGAAGAAAGGGCAAAAACAAAAAACATTTAGCATTTGTTTCTAAAATGGCTTTTTTCAAAACAATATGTTTGCGGTGTGCCATAATGAAATATGGCACTGGTGCCATATGTTACATATGGCTCACTGATCAAAACATATTTTGTTTTCTATTTTTTATCACTATACTTTCGCGGTGCATTGGTATAACAAAGCGCACTGGTGCGCTATGTTACGCAGGGCGCACCAACGAAAAAAATCATTTTTTTTTTAGATTGACGTAAGGGCCAACATGGATTGGGATCTGACTATGCAAGTCCTCCCATGGGTTGGATGTCTTATGACTATACAAACCCTATAAATCTAAATTTAAAAGCCCTAATTCATAAATAAAAAGAATCTAGGGTTTTGTTTCTAAAAATGGATTTATTTTTTTATTTTGTTTTGAAAACTGCAGAAAAGGTAAAAAAAACTTCAGAAAAAATTAAAAACACAATAAACTTTTATTTTGTTATTTTACTTCATAAAAAAAATACAGAAAAAGCAAAAAAGAATAATAGACTTTGATTTTTTCTTTTACTGTATAAAAAAAAACTGCAGAAAAAGTACAAAAAAACAATAAACTTTAGTCACATCGTTTGAAATTCTATGGTACAAGGTTTGAATCACCAGAGGTTTGGAATTCTAATTGTTTGAATACTTTTGTTCGAACGTATTTCCCTACTCCATAGTGCTCTCGTGCTCTGTTTCCTCTAGGTATGTATCCTGCAAATCTCTGGCTGAAATTTGTTGCAAAAATAGTGAAATAGTGAAAAGTGTTTAGCATTTAAAGAAATGTTTCATCAAATTAGATTTTCAAAAATATTTTGCCCCCCATTTTTCAATTTACCACTTTTTTTTCACTTAAAGAAAATAGGGTTGCGCTTTTTTTATTTGTAGTTATTCATTTACCCATGCGTCCTTTAATCGAACCGCACCGAGGCGTAGGGTTATAAAACACAATACCAAAAATGCATTGGTGTGGTTATCTATACATTACGCACTGAAATTAAATTTAGGTTTGTGCACCAAAATTTATTGTTGTTTTTATCAAATGCCCGGAGAAAATATCATATATTATATGGAATGGAAAATTCTTCAAAATCCAGCTCGTTCCATAATATTTCTCAAAGTTATCTTGGAGTTCTCTCTATCCATCTTGAGACGTAATATTTACATCAGATTTGTTTTATTTTTTCACTATCTAATTGAATTTATGTTTTTTATCCATGCAGTTAATCATGGACTACTTAATTAAATTTATAATGTAGACAAATTTTTAGGTTCATGCAGATTCAACATCGAGTTCAGAGGCGCAAAATATTCAAACTGCTCCAAAACGTTGGAAGTTCTTATCAGGAGATGCATACCGCAAGGCGCATTTGGTAGATGAAAATGGATAGCCGCTTCACCCTGCCAATTGTAATAATATTGCATCTTCTAGCCACAATCCCGGGAAAATGATGGTAATTATAGTTATAATTTTTTGGTATATATATTGATTAATATGTAATTATTTCAATGTCAAGCCAATTTATAATCATGCAATATTTTCAATGTGTTTACTAATTGATATCATATATTTTGCACTATTCATGTTCATTTTTTTTTTAATTATTAGGATTCTAGTGATGATGAACGATCTACCTACCATCTTTCATTGAACCCCACGAAAATGTAAAATTGAGAGAAGATTGAATTAAGAGAAAAATTTGAAGAGGAACGATACCAAGAATGGTTGAATCAACCATCGATTCATTTCCCACTACGTCCAGATTCACCAATTAGGAATGACTACAACAATAGTAGTTCTTCACAAGCTAGCAATGGAGGTAATCAAACAGAGGTTGGTATGGATGATTACTTTATGGATATGACTACCATGGAGACAATGTTGTTAGATGCATTCCAAAATGCTGATTAGCTAGGGGATGATGCTCATATCACTGACACCTTTTTCGAAAGCCTTAAATTTTCTTCCACCACCCCTCTCTTTGGACCTGTCGGTCAGTCAAAGTCTACCCAGTTGGAGACAACGATGTTACTGTACAACTTGAAATAAAATTTTGCCTTTTCGAATGCATGTTTCTTGGAAATTTTGAGGTAAGTTACCATAAATTACTCCCCTTATATAAATTTGAAATATAATCAGTACACTACAATGAACATTACAAATAGTAAATTTTATGAACGTTAATAATTATATAGACATTAATGTACCTTTATTAATATATTTTTACATGATCACCAACTACACGTTATTCAAAGATAAGGTTCTTTCGAGTGATAATGTCTTGCTCGGTAGCTGCGAACAGGCAAAGAAATTGTTGAAAATGTTGGGTGTTGAGTACATATCATATCATGCATTTCCAAATGATTATATTCTATATAGAGGATAATATGCAGACAAAGAGATGTGTCCGAAATGTGGGCATGATAGGTATGATACATCAAAAAAGAAGGGTAAATCATGTATTGGTCGTCCTTTTAAGATATTGAGTCACATGCCTATAATCCCAAGGATTCAAAGGCTCTTTCGTTGAAAATAATTAGCTATGTTGCAGGGATGGCATGCCTCACACAGAAGTGAGTTGGGAGTTATGTGAATCCCAACTGATTCAATAGCCATGAAGCATATAGAGGATACATGGCCCAAAAAAATTCAAGGATGAAGTACGAAGTCTACGATTCAGCATAGCCTTGGATGGCGTCAACCCATATTCTCTCCAGAACACCAACTATTATGTTTGGCATGTAGCAGTGATCAATAAAAATATCCCCAGATGGTTGTCTGTGAAGAATGAACATCTTATGTTGGCTCTCCTAGTCAATGGTAGAAGACAAGTGAAGAATACAGATGTCTACTTACAACCACTAGTAGATGAATTGAAGGAGTTATGTGATGGGATAAATGTATACGATGTATCAAGGCCCATCGCAACAGAGAGGAGTTTTACATTGTATGGCATATGTGCTTACACGACACATGATTATCCAGGCTTAGGAGTTTTCTCTGGTAAATTACATGTTTAATTTATTCATTTGTTTATATATGTAACAATATTCTTTCACATATTAGTTATTTAATTCGTTGTAATATTTGTGCTGATCTTCATGATATTATTTAACGTGCCATGCATATTATAAATTAATGTATACAAATATAATCGTGCAGGTATTGTAACAAAAGGGTATTTTGGATGTAAATGTTGTGGACCTCCTCTGAAAGTTAGATGGTCGAAGGACCTACGAAAGCTAGTGTATGATTTCTCCAGGGTATTCCTATGAGAAGAACACCCTTACAGAAGAGTAGCATCCACTTTCAATGGTAAACGAGAGAGAACCCAAAGGCCTCCAATAATGACACCAGTTGAATGGCTTAGAGCATATGAGAGAGAGAATGAGAAGGAGTTAATAGAAATGTTCGATTCAAATGGGGAGCCTATGTTTGATTGTCCAGATTTCTTCAACACCTATGTTGAGAAATTGCATATTGGGATGAAAAGGAAATATATTTTTTATGACCTTCCATATTGGGAGCATCTTAAGATTTCCCACTTATTAGATCCCATGCAGATATTTAAAACTGTTTCGTCTTCTTTATGGAGGCACATATCATCGAAACAAAGTGACACATTGGATGTTAGGAAAGATCTTATTACTTCAAAAAAAAAAAAGAAACATTGGCCAAGATGATCAGAAAGTACGGGATTAGAGGCAGCCGGTGGTACCTCTAATTCATGGTTTTTCAAAGAATGATGTCCCATGGATTTAAAAAAAAATGATATATCTTTGGCAAAGGAAGTTATAGTGGATGTGAGGGTGAAAAATTCATACGGGTCTTCACTACGGCGCTACTTCACCATGGATGACCATTTGTCAGGGTTGAAATCGCATGACCATTTGAATCTTCTAAGAGTATTTATAATTTCAAAAGCATGATTTTATTATTTATTATATTAATAAATTTTATCCCATGCAGGGATCATAAAACATAACTAATTTTGTATATTATTGCACGTGTTTATAACTTTGCAGTGTCATTATCCTTTGGTCATTCGCGGGTGTGTGAAACATGAATTCCCTCAAGACCTAGGATGTGCCATATCTAAATTATCTGCATTTGTACGTTGGGTCACATCAAAGGAGATTCATGTGGCTAGCATTCCATGGTGGTGTCAAGAGATAGTTGAGATTGTTTATATGTTTGAGAAGGAGCTGCCGACGAGTTTCATGGACATACAGGTTGATCTTCTAATCCACCTGGTAGATGAGGTTGAATTAGTTGGGGTTGTTTCTTTTCGCTGGATGTTCTTCTTAGAGAGGTACATGAAGAAATTGAAAGGTTTTGTTCGACAAAGGGAAAAACCCGAGTGGTCTATGCTAGAGGGGTACATATCCTATGAGTCTTTCTATTATGCCAATGATTACATCAAGCAGATTGACAACAAACTAGGTGTAGTGATTTGGGACGATGAAATGGATGAAGACAAAAGAGAAGGAGAGTTGCTCCAAACGAGTGGAAAAAACTCTTGATAAAGAGTAAACAACTTATAATTTTTCAAATTTACAAAAAGTAATTAATATTCATGTTGAACTTCGATATAATGTATATTTTGATCTCTAATTACTATATAATGTTGGTTTGATTTCATCAGCGAATGCAGAAATTGAAGTAATCAATAAATCCATTCTTTACAATTCTGAATCGACACAATCGTGGTTCACATTGTACGAACAAAACAAGATGAAATGGGATAGTGACAGGAAATAATTCAGATGGTTGAATGGTAGAAGTGTGCCTTATTCCAATCATTTAAAAGAAAATATGCCAAAAATATGCCCCAACAATTGGGTTGCTGACCAAGTCAGAGAGAAATATGGTGCTACAGGTCATTACCTGCGTGCTGAAGAGGATGCGCTAAACTTAGGGATTGGGTGCAGCAACTCGCTAATAATATTTTTAATTTATATGTAAATTTGAAACTTATATTAAGACATCTACATTTCATATTTTAACTATTGGATTATTATTTATAAGACACATGACACTATGATTTTTTTAACTTTTTTATAATAGGTGCATTTGTTCCCATCTATGTGGACATATGGACACCATTTTCACACAAAAAATGCCGATGTTGGAAACATCACACAAGACTGTGGAGTGGAATTCGAGTTCGATAAATCTAGTTGATCTAGCCACCGTGATCAAAGCCTAGTACGAGGGATGTTAGGTTATGTCGAAAAGATACAAGATATCATTGAAGTGGATTTTTCTTCTTTCCAATGTGTTATTTTTAGGTGCAATTTGTGGGACACCTTTGATCAGAATAATGTAAAGGAAGATCGCGATAGTAGGATGATATGTATCAACTCTAGAAAGATCTGGGATGAAGCTAAGGAGCCCTATGTTTTCCCTCAACATTGCAACTAGGTGTTTTTTTATCTAGATGTGTTAGATAGGGATTGGTCGTTCATATTGACACATGACCCTAGATCAAAACATATTTTTGAGAACAATAGTGTTATCATGCCATGCGAGTTACAATATAATGAGGGTGATCATGAGAACCGAGAGTGATATGGTACATGTGTTATTTCATCAATATTTATACTTTTTAAGATGGGTTTTTCGAAATATTAATATAATATGTATTTTGAATTAATTGGTAATTTTCATTGCGTTAATGTTAGAATCAATAATTCACTTGATAATTTGCATTAATTATGTTGATCTCAAAAACAGTGGCGTATTGTATAAATTAATTTTTTTTTTTAATCTAAGATCATAATAAAATAATGATAATTCTAAATTACATGAATTTATTTGCATTATTTTCTAAACTTTATTATGTTACAATAAATCGTATTATTCAAGATTTATTATTTTACAATTATTTAAAATTCACAAATTTATAAATTTATAAATTTTAATAAATTCATTTCACATAAATACAATTAAACGTTTATAAATATTTTACATACAATTAGAATTAGAATTAGAATTACAATTACAATTACAATTACAATTACAATTTTAGAATTTTACATATATACAATTCCAATTTTACAAAGTAAAAAATTACAAAAAACCATCGTACAAATTACATCAAATTTGACTAAAAAACACATTCTGCAAAATCGCTAACTGCATCATCGTGATCATGATCATCTAAAAAAAAACAATTAGCATTATATATTAACATCATCACAACAAAAACATCAAATATACATCTCATGTCAAATAAATCATGCTATCACATACACATCTATCTACAAGTTGCACATTAAATGAACATATCTAAAATGACCTAACAACATACACATCATGATGATCACCAACATGTAAATTAAGTACAACTGCAACATGAAGATAAAATACATGCACCATCTATATATATATATATATATATATATATATATATATATATATATATATATATATATATATATATAACTGAATAATGTTAAAAAAATACAACTGTAATATAAATGTCATGGATCAGATGGTGGTAGTACAACATCAATATCAATACTATTGGTTGATGGTCTAGCCTCCTCTCCATGATGACTCCTGCTAGATGATGGTATGTTGCGCATCGCATAATGTCCATCACGTGCTACGACTCAATCGTAACGTGCAACAGTCCTCGTCAGTCGCGTAAAGGCTGTCTTAACTCCTACGACATGTCACATTAGGCTGTACATGTCACACGACATGCCTCTCCACATCCGTAATAGCCTATCATCGGACTCTATGTCTTTGTAATGAGCGGGCCTGATGCCCACCTCAACAATCAATGTAATGAGTTGGTCGACCAACTCCATCCTGTATGTAGTATCACCAAGTCGACCGTGCATCGGTGCACCAGCAGGAGTAGGTCTTTGATCTGCACCAACCTCCTGATAATCCTCAGCATCTAGCATGCCCTCATCGTGATCATCAGGATCCACACCTAGATTAGGTGGTGGTGGCGGAATCTCACCATCAAAAGAGCCAATGTCTACAAAATAGATACAAATACACAACAATAATTAGACAATTTCATTACACAATTTAATAAAAATAGGTTAAAGAACATGTTAGAATAAATTTAAATAAAATAGTAATATTACCTCTATCATCTGGTGGCTCATCAGCTGTGAAGAGGATGTTGTCACACCCTCGCCAATCCAACCCCGCATATGGACAGGGGACCATAATGAAGGGATGCTCATAAAAATTGGCTAGTAACTCCAGTGCATCATCTAATATCCTTGCTGGAAAAAGACTCTCCTCCCTCTTGGGTATCATCTTCCCCCACATGTGCATACGTGCCTCAGTAATCGACCTACAAGGCTGTCGAAGAAAACTAGGTCTCGTCTTTGGAAACCTCTCAAAAAATAAAAAAATAAAAGATCTAAAGAAAAAGGGAAGTTGACCCTCCCTTGTGCATGAGCACGACATATATCTAATGTTATACAGAGCTGCCGCAAAAAAATGGCAGACCACCTGACAAGTCATGGCTACTGTAGTAAATAATTAACATAATATAAAAGCGAGCAACTAATGTGTTGCCTGTCAGTGGTGTTGTGCGAAATGGTCGAAATCATAAGTGAGAGACACTAGACCTCCTCACGAGAAAACACACCAATACATAACTACCCTCCAGCAACCTAAAACTCTGCAGGACATACTAAATGTGCTCCAATGTATCTCTAGGAGTAAACTAACTAACTCCCTGCCACACATGCAACTGAAACCTCAGGGAATGAGGGAAATTCGACCCCTCTCCTCGATAGCCCTGTAAGAAAATGTACATGCTCATCAGTGGGTGTGTACCTCTACTTCATACCAACCCAGAAAGCCTATCGCTGGGCATTCCACCTTCGGATAAGATGTCTCAAAAACAAACTATGGGACTTTCGGGAAGTATCCTCCTCATAGAAATTAAGGAGGCCTACCTCCCTTAGGCACCCCTGCGTCGCTGTTGTAATAGGGTGAGGGTCTGCATCTCTCTCCCTCTCTCTTGCCTCCCATAGGCAAACCATGTTATACTGTTCTGCCTGTTGTTGTTGTTGTTGTTGCCGCTCTTCTCTCCTTTCATGTCTCTAAATGATTGAAATATTAAACACAATTTTTTTATTAAATGACAGATGTATTAGAAATATAAGTATATAAATATTTTCTGAAAAATAAATAAAACAACAGTCGGTGCGCCAGAAACACAGTCACGCACCGGTCTTGGTGCGTCTTTCAACAGAGCGCACCGGATACGGTGCACCTAATGATATTTAGTGCACTGAGGGTGGTACTCCAGAAAATGTTTTTAGCGCACTGTTCACTACGTGCGGTGTCAGGAGGGTGATGTGCTGACTACACTATATGCCCCAGGGCATATATCTAAGTTAGCACACCACCCTCCTGCCATCATACATAGTCATTGGTGCGGTATTATAAAAGGTCGCACCGTTGACACAAGCCAAATATGGTAAGTCGTGCGCTGACAAAAATAACCATCCCGCGGCTATTATTTCGGTCAACACACCACATAGCCACCATTCAACTAGGTCAACAGTGCGGCGAGGTAACTGAAGGCACCGCTCTTTATAAGGAAATTTAACATAACACAGTGCGCCTTTGGTACTGCCCCAAAACCAGTGCGGATAACCTTAGCACCAGTTTACCAGACCAAATCTTGACAATGTCGAATTCCAATATGCGGTGCGCTGACCACATTACACGCCCCGGGGCAGATAATTCCGTCAACGCACTGTGTTGCTGCGATACCACATTGTCAACGGTGTGGCCTGTAAATGACCGCACTACAATGTTTAAATTTTTTAAAAATAACACGGTGCACCTGGCAGTACCACCCCAGAACCGGTCCAGATACCGTTAGCACCGGTTGTGGTGCGGCCTGTAAATTTACAGGCAACACCACAAAGTGGTACGAGCCGAACGGCTCAAGCGCACCATGCGACACTTTTTTTTGTTTTTCTTAATGGTTAATTTTAAGGTTTTTTGAAATTCTAATCCGCTAAAAGGTTTAATTAAGGAAAAACAAGAAAAATGCATGTAGATTTACCCATCGAGGAGGAATATTGGCTATAGAATTTCCAAAAGAAAATTTGTCCACTGTTTTATAAAATTCAAGCTGGAGATTGGTGGCAATGCACAGCAATTGTGCGTGCAATAAGTGCAATGGGAGCACGGATGTCAAGGCGGCTCAAACAAGGATAACTTGCACCGCTACTTGAGAGCTTTGTAGCACTAACAAAAGTGAAAATTGTTGTTTTTTGGCCGTAATTTTTTTTTATTTAACTCTGTTCCATTGTGCGTGGTTTTACTGGCATACCGGTGCGTTTATTGTATTCCGCCTCTAGCGTCTTCTGTTTTCACATGCTTTTATGAATAATTGGGACGACTTATCTGTAATGGACTAGTGCTCTACAGTAATATGATGCACTAGGAATGGTGTCTAGTGAGCCAATGATTTGTGCGGTTTTTCTGGCCGCGATTTTTTTTTATTTAACCCTTTTCCATTGTGCGACGTTCATGGGGACCCCGATGCGTTTTCATCATTCTACCCTGGGTGATTTTTGTTCTGTGCGCTTTTTATGGGGCACCGGGACTTACGAGTTGATACGCACTGGTGTTGTTCTGTAATTAAAGGCACCGATGTTGTATGTATGGAGCACATGGTTTTCGGTGTGCCAATGTTTTGTGCAGTTTTTTGGTCGTAATTTTTTTTATTTAACCATCTTCCATTAGGCGAATTTTGAGGTCTAAAATGGGCTTCCTAAGGAAATAATAAAATAATAGCTAAACCAATAAAATAATATTTATTAATTGGCAATTCACTTTTTGCACCATAATCCATGTAGCCATAGTTAAATTCAATTCAAAAGTTGTACCAAAGTCAAATTAATAAAAAAATTATATTGATGTGACTATAAATAAGAATGAGGTTTTCAAGAAAAATTCATTACCATTGAACAAATAATGTATTTGTCCTTTGTACTTAAATAACATAAAATAAAATATAAATACAAATTCATAAATTCTTATATTATATTATATTATATGTTATTAATTAAAATTTATATTAGTTAAATTGTATAATAACATGTAATTAATATACTATATAAAAATAATATAATATAATAAATGTATAGGGATATGCATTTTTTCTTTCAAGAAATGTGAAATGACAATAATATATGTTTATTCAAAAAGTGTGAAATGAAATTTATTATGAGTAATTTACTTTGACTTTAAAAATACTTAGAGCACTACCATGGTTAACCATGAGTTTTTATCCACCATTGAGAATGTGACAAGTAAGTACCTTTAACTCAAACAATGCCACCTCAACCATTAGGGATGATCTCATCCCCTAAAATGTGATTGGTTCTCATAAAGTGAATTTTGATTGTGCATTCTCCTTAGGAGGCCCATTGTACACCTCAAAATTTCCCTAATGCAGTGCACGGGGTTTATGGGCGCCTCAGTGTGGTTGATTTATTCCACATTGGGTGATATTTGTTTTTGCGCAATTTTTCAGAAGCACCGATGCGGTAGAGATGTAAGGAACCAGTGTTGTACAGGAATATGATGCACCAGGCGGGTGTGTTAGGAGCGCACGGTTCTTGGTGTGCCTATGTCTTGTGCAGTTTTTTGGTCATAATTTTGTATTTATTTAACCCTGTGCCAGTGCACGGGGATTTCAGGGCGGCGCAGTGTGTTGGCGACCCGGTGTGTTTAAGGGCGACCTGGGCGGTTTTAGTTTTCACGGATTTTTTATGAGGCACCAATGCGTAAGTTATGTAATGTACCGGTGCTCTACCTAAATACAACGCACCGAGTGGGTGTGTATGGAGCACACAGTGTCCGGTGTGCCAATTTGATAACCGCATCGGTGCTTTCTCGTGTTGAACACACTGGTGCATTTTACGGTGATAAGAGCACTGGATGAAATACATCCGCAAAAACCTACGCCCGCCAACCTCCTCTAGGAACCTCTGCTATAAATGGATGGCTAGGGTATTTTTATAAGGGGTTCCTCGAAAACATCCGCTAGAGGGTATTTTCATTGTAGTGCATGTAGAACCCTGGGGTTCACATGAAAAATTGGACCCCCTCTTAGTTTTTTTTGGTACATTATTGGAACAACACCACTCAATTGATATCAATGCCTCACCTCTAACCTACCTGGTAGAATAGGAGAACTGATGATGCAATTCTTACCATGAGATTGGATTTATTTCGCATTAAGGAAGGTCTTCTTGATAAATTGGCGTTGTACAGACAATGGGTTGGGTCACGGGGTATATCTGATCACTCCCTGATTTATTTACATTTATATGGCATCCCTCCCAAAACTTTGGCACCATTCAAATTAAATTCGACCTGGCTCCAGGATGAGACATATATTAAGATTGTACATGATACTTGGAGGGAAGTTCCATCAACTCCTGAATAGTATACTATTTCATCTTTTGCAAGAAATATCATCTGCATAAAAAAGAGGACAATTGAATGGGCTAAGGCTAAGCGTATTTAGGATGACACTGCATTAAAATTAATTGAAAAAGAGCTAGCTAGGCTCGATGATTATAATAATGGTGTTTTCTCATCAACTAAATCTAAGGACTGGGTCATTAAGTTGGAAGCATATAGAAGTAAGATCCTTAAGGACAAAGACATGACATGGAGACTCAAAAGCATAGCTACTTGGTTGCAAGCTGCGAATGACAACACCAAATTCTATCAACAAATTTCAAAAGGTCACAAAGCCATTAACACTATTTGGTCTCTCGATAATGAGGAGGGTCAACCCATTACATATTTCAATTAGCTGGCATCCTTGAGAATATCGCATTTTGGTCATCTCTATAAAGCTCCCCATGAAACCTCATTATCTGAGATTGTCAAAATTGTGGGCCTCTTCCCTGGATTTTTGGATGAAGTTACTGAAGAGGAATTGAGCATGCCCATATCCATGGTATAATTAGAAAATGTCCTCAAATAGTTCAAAAATAATAAGTTCTTGGGCCCAATCGTTGGCCTGTTGAATTATTGGGTCGTGATCTTCTCCATGTCGTTGATGAATCCAGGATCAGTGGCCGAATTTATGATTCCTTCAACTCCAATTTTGTTGCCCTCATTCCTAAATCTGATAATCCTCACACCTTCAATGACTACCTCCCCATCTCCCTTTGAAATTTAAATTATAATATTATTTCTAAAATTATGGCTGATCAGATGAAGCCTATTCCCTCTAATCGTATCTCACAGGAACAATTTTCCTTCTTAGACAATTGTCAGATCGATGAAGAAATAGGAATTACACAGGAGGGACTCCATTCTATGAACTCTAAGCACATAAAGGGCATTATTCTTAAAATTGATTTAGCAAAGGAATTTGATCAGACCAGTTGGCTATATCTGAGAATGATTCTTACACATTTGGGTTTCCCTATCTCCATCATCAACTCGATCGTGTTGTAACACCCCCAATTTGTGTGTGGAATTTTTAAAAAAGTAGACATTTGAACTCAATTCCTAAGGGGGTGGACCCCAAAGGATGAATATGGTGTGAATGTATTTGCATATTTTATTTGAGGAAATAAATAAAATGATTGTGCATTTTGACCAAAAAGAGAATGTGAGATCACTTGCCAAAATCCATGAGGATGGATAAGGCAAAAAATCCCCAAGAATCTTTCAAAAATCCTTGAAAGAATTATTTAGATTTGAGGAGGAATCTAGATTTCCCCAATGAAGAGGAGTAGTTGGGAAGAGGTGAGAAAAAGCTGGAAAAGCTGAGGAAAGCTTAAAGCAGCTTTAAAGTATCCCAAAAATGGGAAGCCTAGGCTAAACAGAAAATAAAGCATCCTGCTATTCTGGACGCAGAATTAGAAACATGCTTTGGGGAAGTTTGAGCTTAAATAAGCTGCTCCTAGGCTGATCAGAGGTTGATGAGTGCTAGGAGGTGATCTCTGCTCGGGGGTGAATCCTGGGAGATAAAGAGGATTCTAAGGTTGGGAGGTTGGTCATTTTTGCAGATTGTGTGGTATGTTCTGAAATTTCTGTTGCCATGTCTTATTATATTATGAATTGGCTACATATAAAATTTTATTTTATGACAAATGAAAAACTTTGGTACTACATTTAACAGAATCTGTCCTTAAGGATCCACCTTCCAGAATCTGTTTGTTGTAGACCAGAAACCTATAGAGTAGAAACTCCAGAATCTCTAAACCCAAGTTGGTCTAGATCTAAAGTTACTTGGCCTCTATAGATGATTAAATTTGTTATAATTCCTATAGACACCAAACTGATATGAGGTGGGTATGAGTATGATAGAAAAATGTTATAGCAGTACTCGAATATATGGAATAAATATAAATAGTTGAAAGTAAATATAATCAATTGTTACATTGAAATTATGCCAGAGAATTTAATATTTCCTTATCCCATGTATGTGTGCAATTGTTAAATTTCATGCTCATACAGAAGTGTAAAGCTATACTAGCAGATCTGAAATTTTATGATATTATGTAAGCAACTGAGAGATGCAAATTTTTATATGTCGATATCTCCTAGTTTTAAAAGAACTTCTATTATGCATCGAGGCTATACTAATCCTTGCATTTATGGTACATATCCTATTTTGAAACCTACCTTTAAAAACTTGGACTATTCCTCACAATAGAGGAATTATATTACCGTAATATACATAAATCAAGGTTTATTGAACGCTGATATATATATGTATCTGCCACCCATATGTATAGAGACCGAGTGATAAAAAGAACAAAAAGAAACCAAACAACCTACGTATATATATATTAGCACCACGCATAGATTTGCAAAGGAAACGCGCTCCCATATAGGACGCATGGGAATGAGGAGATAAAAACAAAACCTGGAACAAGTACTATGGAAATGCATTTGCGTTATGCTAGTGACATTTTTCATGAGTAATTTAACCTTTGTACCTGCATATCCTGTCATCACCACGGGTTAAAGCATATATATATATAAAGCGGTCTTGACATCATTGCAATACCTTAGATATCCCAGTGGGTGCCAAACATATCATCAAAAACAAAGTTTCGAGAGATAGATGTAAAGCTATATATATAGGAACTGGAAGCGGAAATCGAAGTTATAAATATGAATTAAATACAAACAAACCATACATGCTCTACATAAGACGTCGATACAAATCGAGCCCGTCAGAGAAGTCTATATATATATATAGACATACTATAAGTCTAACTTGCGTACTGTCAACCTATCTATTAGGCGTGGCGTTAAATCAATCGTTTTGTGCGCAGACCAAACTGATAGTCATACGGGTGCCGACTGTTATAAACCCTACCGCCATTTAAAAATAAACCCAAACTCTGTGCGCAGTTAAATGAAATTTACACAGGGAAAAGATAAACCAGAATGGCGCCGAGGGTAGACTATCACCCAGTAGCCGGCACGCCGATCATCATAACTGCTATACAGGCGGCTATGAGCACCCACAGAGAAAAAGAAAAAAAAATCCTGCGCCGAACACCCTCTTAACATTTCATACTATTATCGACTGTAGAAATAGAGATAGATAGAAAGAATTTGTGAACGCATCATATTACAGTAGTTCTGCCCGCACCGTAAGGATTTTAAACACTCTTGCAGTGGGTTCAACAGCTACAAATTCTCGGAAGGACAAGTAATGTGAAACTGTAACCCTCCGAAGTTGAAAATAAATCCCAAACGCAAAAACGAGAAAGAAACACACAGAGGGACGCGTTCAAAGAAAGAGGGGACGTCAAAACTACGGGTCGTAGTGGAAATGCGGGCCTGAAGATGTCGTTCCTAGAGGTGGAGTACCGATATAATCTATTCGGCATCCTTTCCCCTCGTAGAACACTGTATCATATTCCCGTAAGACAAAAGAGAAAACAGAGCAACCGAAACATAAAATCTTAAACCCAGAATCAGTTGGGCACCAAGCTGGTAAATTCCAACGATAGCGTAATGACCCAACTATTTACAAGAAATACGATTGGGTTTTCCTCGGAATGGAGTGGCAGATCCACGGCAAGATGAACATAAAGTTATGAACACGCAAAGAGGATCTACTCACTCTCGGTCTCCATTAGATAACCGGAGACAACGAGTACTTAACCTCCTTGCGCAGTCATACGTGCTACTCTTCAACCCCATCTAAAATCTGAAACCTGTATGCACCTGAGCCACCCAAAACTTGGATATGGGAGACGGAAGGAGTTCAGCGTACATAAGTTATGAGGGAACCAGTACAGAGATTCGATGAAATAACCTCCGGTTTAAATGAACCTCTGCAAACCCTAAATTCCTCTGTCTAATATCTGGCAAGGAATCCCAACGTTGATGTAGCAGGTGCAATACGTACCAGAAGGGTACCCTGGACAGCAATGAGCGCAGGAAATGTTAGGTGAGACAATTGATTTACCCTAAACCAGGACAGGAGCTCAGCGCTCTCAGTACTGAACCATGCCAGAGCGGTCTGCTCAAAATCCACCTGTCCAACTCTGGTTGAACGTAGGGTCAAGTACGTTGCCGTAGTTTACATTCCTCTCATGGGAACGATACTTCTCCTGTAATCCAAACTCAAGAATCGGTAACGCACCAAATTAATATGCCATTAATCTCCGAACAGAGGGTGGCGAGGTAGCGCTTGAGGGCTGTAACAGTACGAGAATGATGTACTTACATCAAAAACTTCGACACGTAGGCGTTGGTTACACACGCAACCGGATAAGAGAAAAAAACCTCGCCAGTGGAGCCGAATGGAGGAAAACCACCCATCGCATACCGGCGCCACTAAAACCTGTGCGACCATCCAAAGCAGCACGATGACTCAAGGAAAATAATGAAGTGGGATTTGGAATAACGAAATTAGGGTTAGTCACGCCAAAATTTCATAATGAAAAACACAGGTATACATCCCGAAATTTAATATAGGTGCACAGAAATTTTCGGGTATGCATACTATGCTACCGAGTGCAGGCGTGATAGCCTTCATGGCACTTATGCCGGTCTCGGAATAGGACGTACGCCGGTCAACAGGCCCGAATTCGGAAGACGCTATTGGAGAATTATAAACCTATATGTATAAAAAAAAAAATGTGTGAACTGCGCCTTTGCAAACGAAGGTTGTCCAAGCATGTCGCCATAATTAGCCGCCTTGAAATTTGTATGTGGTATCAAGATTATTGTTATTAACAATAATGTGCAGCGCATATATACGCCTACCTTTAGCAAAAAGACCCTGTTCAATATAGGTACCGTATATACCGTCATAATATTAAGAGGAGGCAATGATTTACGTAGTATATAAGAGTTTCCAAGTATAAGAAAAAAACCTATACATATGTATCTCTATATATCATAGAGGCGATATATACATATGGATTCAATATGTTCATAAGAGCGGCATGCTATATGTAGGTGTGTGGTGAGTAAAGAATTCAACGGATTTGGTTGATACATATATGTTAGCCCATGTGTTAGATATATAATATATTATACATATATAAGTAATACATATGTGTATATATATATAGAGCTCAAGGTATAAATAAATCAAAAATTTATATGTAAAGGAATGGTCATTATGTATAGCATAAATGAGATACGGAAGAGTTAATTTACAGTTGGGTGAGCCAAAGTTAAGTTCTTCTGTGCTCATTACGTTTTTCATATTTTATAAACTGGTTATAAACTCTTGCTAATCTGTGTTGTAAGTGTATACAGTTGAATGGCTGAAGGTGACGGGATTTATGTGGATCTGCGGGATGAGTTTGCTACTCCAGATCCCAATGCCCCGGTACTGGCTATGTTGCACAGGATGCAACGAGAGTTGGCTGAATTAAGAAGCCAAAATGACATGCTGTCATCAGCCAGTAAAGAGCAGGAAAAGCTCATCAGAGAGCTAACTTCCAGGAACAGCCATGAAGGCGAAGGTTCTGGAAAGAGAAAGATGCCTGAGTCCGATGAGGATGATGCTGCTAGACAACAACATAAACAGAAAAGAGAGTTGCAGGGAGAATTTAGAAAGATCAAACCTCCCTCCTATGATGGGGAGAAGGGGGAAGATGCTGAAGCTTGGTTGCTGAAAATGATCAAGTATTTCCAAGTCTATGAATATGAGAGCAATCTGAAGGCTAGATTAGCTGTGTACCAGCTACAAGGAAAAGCTACACTCTGGTGGGAAGAGACAAAAATGGTGCATGCCATTGATGAAAAGACAGTTACTTGGGAAGACTTTCAGACTAAGTTCAAAAGTCGCTATTTAAATGAACGTTATTATGACGATAAAGCAAAAGAATTCCATGAACTTAGGCTAGGGCAGCTCACTATTGACGAGTTTTTCACTAAGTTTACAAATTTACTGAGGTATGTCCCTTACATTAGAGAAGAAAAGGCAAAGGTGCAAAGGTTCTTAAATTGTTTGCCTACTGTTTACAAGGAGAAAATTGAATTTGATAATCCAAAGACGATGGATGAAGCTGTGAGAAAAGCGAGATTATGCTATCAGCAGTATAAAGGTAAGGCTGAACAAGGGAAGAGCTGGATGAACAAGGGTGAGTTCAAAGGAAAGAGACCAAAACCAGCATATTTAAGGAATTTTGGTAGAGATCATCAAAGGAAAAAGTTCAGCAAACCAAAAGAAAGTCAAACTGCTCAGTCCCAAGTGGCTTCAAAACCAGGAGAAGGGAACAATAAAAAGGAAGGGACAGTCAGAATGAAGGAACCACTGAAATGTTGGGGCTGTGGAGAACCCCATATGATGAGGGACTGTCCCCATCGAAATATTCATATGATCAGCAGAGAGCGAGAGGCAACAACAGTCAATGACATAGCCAGAAACATACCAACTATCAGTGCAGCATTGGAAAATCGGCAAGCAGAACACCAAGCAACCATGGTGGAAATGGAGGGTAAGATTTCTGACTTACCTATTACTGTTTTGATTGATCCAGGTGCTTCTTTAAGTTACGTTAGTCCTGGAATTGTAGAAAAATGTAAATTTAAACCTGAAAAATTTCAGCAGTCATGGTTGGTACAGCTGGCCACTGGAACTAAGAGAAAAGTTACACATAAATTGCCCAAAACAGTACTACAATTAAATGGCTTTACCACAGAAGTAAACCTGAACATATTGCCATTAGGATCTTATGACTTGTTAATAGGAATGGATTGGCTGGAAAAGAAGAAAGCCCTGATGAACTGCTGGGATAAAACCCTGCATTGTGTAGATGAGGAAGGGAAACCTTTTACCCTAAAAGGGAAACCAAAACCCATTGAGGTAAGACAAATATCAGCCTTACAATTGAAAAGAACAGCTAGAAAAGGATACCAAGTTTATGCAGTGCATGTAGAAGAAATAGAACATAAAACTGAGGAAGAGTTACTGGATGCTATACCAGTCATCAGAGAGTTTAAGGAAATATTTCCCAAGGAAATCCCTCATCTTCCCCCCAAAAGAGAGATTGACTTTTCTATAGATCTGGTGCCGGGAGCTACACCTGTTTCCCGAGCTCCTTATCGGATGAGTCCGCCAGAACTGATAGAGTTGAAGATGCAGCTGCAAGAATTATTGGATAAGGGGTATATTAGACCAAGTGTATCTCCTTGGGGAGCCCCAGTTTTATTTGTGAAAAAGAAGGATGGGACTTTTAGGATGTGTATTGACTATCGTCAACTAAATAAGTTGACCATTAAGAATAGATATCCCCTTCCTAGAATTGATGATCTTTTTGATCAAGTGAGAGGAGCTTCTGTCTTCTCCAAGATAGACCTAAGGACTGGGTATCACCAGCTCAGAATTAAAGAAAAATACATCAGCAAAACAGCATTTCAAACCAGGTATGGGCATTACGAATTTGTAGTCTTACCTTTTGGTTTGACAAATGCCCCTGCCACATTTATGTGTCTGATGAACAGTGTGTTGAATAAGTATTTGGACAAATTTGTTCTTGTGTTCATAGATGACATCTTAGTCTATTCTAAAAACGAAGAGGAACACAAGGAACATCTGAGAATAGTGTTGCAGACTTTAAAAGAAAACCAGCTATATGCCAAGTTCAGTAAATGTGAATTTTATAAAGATAAAATTCAATATTTAGGCCATATTATTTCTGAAAAAGGGCTTGCTGTTGACCCTGAAAAGATAAAAGCCATTAGAGAATGGCCAGTTCCCACGGATGTCTCAGCAGTAAGATCCTTTATGGGAATGGCAGGCTATTATCGCAGATTTGTGGAGAGATTTTCTGCTATAGAAAATCCCATAACCTCATTACAAAGGAAGGGTGTCAAGTTTGTGTGGACGGAAAAATGCCAAAACAGTTTCGAACAATTGAAACATAAACTTATTTCCGCTCCTATATTAAAAATTGCTGATCCTAATAAAGAGTTTGTGGTATGCACAGATGCTTGCAGGGATGGGCTAGGAGGAGTCCTATTGCAAGGAAATTCAGTTATTTCCTATGAGTCAAGGAAATTAAAAACTCATGAACATAATTATAGTGCATATGATTTGGAATTTGCAGCTGTTATTCATGCCTTAAAAATGTGGAGGCACTATCTGTTAGGGAAGAATTTTACCTTGATGACTGATCATATCAGCCTTAAATATTTCTTTTCCCAAACTGACCTAAATGCAAGACAAGCTAGATGGCTGTCTTTTCTAAGTGAATTTCATATGGACATAAAACATATCAAGGGAAAAGAAAATAAAGTTGCTGATGCCTTAAGTAGGAATGCTTGTCAACACTTAAACAGCATTGGGAGTAGTGCCGAGATGGAGATAGAGGAGTTAGTGGGAAAAGCAGCAAATCAAGATCCCAACTATGAAGCACTCTTGGTGCAACTACAGAAAAAGGATAAAACTGATTTCACTAAAAACCAAAAATGACTTCTCTATTACAAAAACAGGTTGTATATTCCAAATATAGAGTCATTGAAAAGAGAAATTCTAGATGAATATCATAAACAGCCCTATGCAGGACATCCCGGATACCAAAAGATGTTAACATCCTTGAAGAAGAAGCTGTTCTGGCCAGGAATGAAGAGAGATGTGGCAGATTATCTGAGTAAGTGTATGGAGTGTCAACTGGTCAAGGTTGAGCATCAACACCCAGCAGGGCTTTTAAATCCCCTACCAATTGCGGAATGGAAATGGGACACAGTTTCCATGGATTTTATAACAAGATTACCTAGAAGCAAATATCAACATGATTCGGTAATGGTGGTAGTAGACACTTTAACCAAAGTTGCCCACTTTATACCGGTGAAATCTACTTTCGGAACCGCTCAAGTAGCAAATGTTTTCCTGAAGGAGATAGTAAGGCTTCATGGAGTTCCCAAAGTAATTGTTTCAGATCGAGATGCTAAATTTACAGCAGCATTTTGGAAGGGGTTGTTTGGGGGGATGGGTACTAAATTGAATTTTAGTACTGCCTATCACCCTCAAACTGATGGGCAAACAGAAAGAACAAATCAAATTTTAGAGGATATGCTCAGAATGTACGTGATGGATAGGCCATCAAAATGGGAAGAGTATCTGCATCTAGCTGAGTTTGCCTACAATAATAGCTACCAATCCTCTATTAAGATGAGTCCGTTTGAGGCACTCTATGGAAGGAAGTGCCGTAATCCCTTGAGTTGGAGTCAACTAGAGGATAAACTGGTGTTGGGACCAGATGCACTACAAGAAATGGAAAGAATTATCAAACAGATACAAAGAAATATCAAGACAGCACAAGATCGTCAGAAAAGCTATGCTGATAAAAAAAGGGTGCACCGAGAATTCAAAGTGGGGGATCATGTGTACTTACGCATCAAACCCAAAAAGAGCACACTTTATGCTGGAAGTTGTGCAAAACTTGCACCTAGATATTGTGGGCCTTTTGAGGTGTTAGAAAGGGTGGGACCAGTGGCTTACCAGCTGGCCTTACCACCCCATGTTAAAGTGCATAATGTGTTTCATGTTTCATTATTAAAAAGATATGTGCATGATGTTTCTCACATAGTTGATTGGAATGTTGTACAGGTGGAACCAGAAGGGGAGTTTCTACCAGAACCGCTTCAAATATTGGAGCGGGAAGAAATTGAATTGAGAAACAGAACAGTGGTCAGAGTAAAAGTGCAGTGGAAGCACTTTACTGCTGAAGAAGTTACCTGGGAAAAGGAAGCTGAAATGATGGAGAAATATCCATTTTTGTTTAAATAAACTCTAGTAGTTGCATAATAACACCGAGGACGGTGTTTATTTTCAGAGGGGGAATATGTAACACCCCCAATTTGTGTGTGGAATTTTTAAAAAAGTAGACATTTGAACTCAATTCCTAAGGGGGTGGACCCCAAAGGATGAATATGGTGTGAATGTATTTGCATATTTTATTTGAGGAAATAAATAAAATGATTGTGCATTTTGACCAAAAAGAGAATGTGAGATCACTTGCCAAAATCCATGAGGATGGATAAGGCAAAAAATCCCCAAGAATCTTTCAAAAATCCTTGAAAGAATTATTTAGATTTGAGGAGGAATCTAGATTTCCCCAATGAAGAGGAGTAGTTGGGAAGAGGTGAGAAAAAGCTGGAAAAGCTGAGGAAAGCTTAAAGCAGCTTTAAAGTATCCCAAAAATGGGAAGCCTAGGCTAAACAGGAAATAAAGCATCCTGCTATTCTGGACACAGAATTAGAAACATGCTTTGGGGAAGTTTGAGCTTAAATAAGCTGCTCCTAGGCTGATCAGAGGTTGATGAGTGCTAGGAGGTGATCTCTGCTCTGGGGTGAATCCTGGGAGATAAAGAGGATTCTAAGGTTGGGAGGTTGGTCATTTTTGCAGATTGTGTGGTATGTTCTGAAATTTCTGTTGCCATGTCTTATTATATTATGAATTGGCTACATATAAAATTTTATTTTATGACAAATGCAAAACTTTGGTACTACATTTAAGAGAATCTGTCCTTAAGGATCCACCTTCCAGAATCTTTTTGTTGTAGACCAGAAACCTATAGAGTAGAAACTCCAGAATCTCTAAACCCAAGTTGGTCTAGATCTAAAGTTACTTGGCCTCTATAGATGATTAAATTTGTTATAATTCCTATAGACACCAAACTGATATGAGGTGGGTATGAGTATGATAGAAAAATGTTATAGCAGTACTGGAATATATGGAATAAATATAAATAGCTGAAAGTAAATATAATCAATTGTTACATTGAAATTATGCCAGAGAATTTAATATTTCCTTATCCCATGTATGTGTGCAATTGTTAAATTTCATGCTCATACAGAAGTGTAAAGCTATACTAGCAGATCTGAAATTTTATGATATTATGTAAGCAACTGAGAGATGCAAATTTTTATATGTCGATATCTCCTAGTTTTAAAAGAACTTCTATTATGCATCGAGGCTATACTAATCCTCGCATTTATGGTACATATCCTATTTTGAAACCTACCTTTAAAAACTTGGACTATTCCTCACAATAGAGGAATTATATTACCGTAATATACATAAATCAAGGTTTATTGAACGCTGATATATATATGTATCTGCCACCCATATGTATAGAGACCGAGTGATAAAAAGAACAAAATGAAACCAAACAACCTACGTATATATATATTAGCACCACGCATAGATTTGCAAAGGAAACGCGCTCCCATATAGGACGCATGGGAATGAGGAGATAAAAACAAAACCTGGAACAAGTACTATGGAAATGCATTTGCATTATGCTAGTGACATTTTTCATGAGTAATTTAACCTTTGTACCTGCATATCCTGTCATCACCACGGGTTAAAGCATATATATATATAAAGCGGTCTTGACATCATTGCAATACCTTAGATATCCCAGTGGGTGCCAAACATATCATCAAAAACAAAGTTTCAAGAGATAGATGTAAAGCTATATATATAGGAACTGGAAGCGGAAATCGAAGTTATAAATATGAAGTAAATACAAACAAACCATACATGCTCTACATAAGACATCGATACAAATCGAGCCCGTCAGAGAAGTCTATATATATATATAGACATACTATAAGTCTAACTTGCGTACTGTCAACCTATCTATTAGGCGTGGCGTTAAATCAATCGTTTTGTGCGCAGACCAAACTGATAGTCATACGGGTGCCGACTGTTATAAACCCTACCGCCATTTAAAAATAAACCCAAACTCTGTGCGCAGTTAAATGAAATTTACACAGGGAAAAGATAAACCAGAATGGCGCCGAGGGTAGACTATCACCCAGTAGCCGGCACGCCGATCATCATAACTGCTATACAGGCGGTTATGAGCACCCACAGAGAAAAAGAAAAAAAAAACCTGCGCCGAACACCCTCTTAACATTTCATACTATTATCGACTGTAGAAATAGAGATAGATAGAAAGAATTTGTGAACGCATCATATTACAGTAGTTATGCCCGCACCGTAAGGATTTTAAACACTCTTGCAGTGGGTTCAACAGCTACAAATTCTCGGAAGGACAAGTAATGTGAAACTGTAACCCTCCGAAGTTGAAAATAAATCCCAAACGCAAAAACGAAAAAGAAACACACAGAGGGACGCGTTCAAAGAAAGAGGGGACGTCAAAACTACGGGTCGTAGTGGAACTGCGGGCCTGAAGATGTCGTTCCTAGAGGTGGAGTACCGATATAATCTATTCGGCATCCTTTCCCCTCGTAGAACATTGTATCATATTCCCGTAAGACAAAAGAGAAAACAGAGCAACCGAAACATAAAATCTTAAACCCAGAATCAGTTGGGCACCAAGCTGGTAAATTCCAACGATAGCGTAATGACCCAACTATTTACAAGAAATATGACTGGGTTTTCCTCCGAATGGAGTGGCAGATCCACGACAAGATGAACATAAAGTTATGAACACGCAAAGAGGATCTACTCACTCTCGGTCTCCATTAGATAACCGGAGACAACGAGTACTTAACCTCCTTGCGCAGTCATACGCGCTACTCTTCAACCCCATCTAAAATCTGAAACCTGTATGCACCTGAGCCACCCAAAACTTGGATATGTGAGACGGAAGGAGTTCAGCGTACATAAGTTATGAGGGAACCAGTACAGAGATTCGATGAAATAACCTCCGGTTTAAATGAACCTCTGCAAACCCTAAATTCCTCTGTCTGATATCTGGCAAGGAATCCCAACGTTGATGTAGCAGGTGCAATACGTACCAGAAGGGTACCCTCGACAGCAATGAACACAGGAAATGTTAGGCGAGACAATTGATTTACCCTAAACCAGGACAGGAGCTCAACGCTCTCAGTACTGAACCACGCCAGAGCGGTCTGCTCAAAATCCACCTGTCCAACTCTGGTTGAACGTAGGGTCAAGTACGTTGCCGTAGTTTACATTCCTCTCGTGGGAACGATACTTCTCCTGCAATCCAAACTCAAGAATCGGTAACGCGCCAAATTAATATGCCATTAATCTCCGAACAGAGGGTGGCAAGGCGGCGCTTGAGGGCTGTAACAGTACGAGAATGATGTACTTACATCAAAAACTTCGACGCGTAGGCGTTGGTTACACACGCAACCGGATAAGAGAAAAAAACCTCGCCAGTGGAGCCGAATGGAGGAAAACCACCCATCGCATACCGCCGCCACTAAAACCTGCGCGACCATCCAAAGCAGCATGATGACTCAAGGAAAATAATGAAGTGGGATTTGGAATAACGAAATTAGGGTTAGTCACGCCAAAATTTCATAATGAAAAACACAGGTATACATCCCGAAATTTAATATAGGTGCACAGAAATTTTCGGGTATGCATACTATGCTACCGAGTGCAGGCATGATAGCCTTCATGGCACTTATGCCGGTCTCGGAATAGGACGTACGCCGGTCAACAGGCCCGAATTCGGAAGACGCTATTGGCGAATTATAAACCTATATGTATAAAAAATAAAAATGTGTGAACTGCGCCTTTGCAAACGAAGGTTGTCCAAGCATGTCGCCATAATTAGCCGCCTTGAAATTTGTATGCGGTATCAAGATTATTGTTATTAACAATAATGTGCAGCGCATATATATGCCTACCTTTAGCAAAAAGACCCTGTTCAATATAGGTACCGTATATACCGTCATAATATTAAGAGGAGGCAATGATTTACGTAGTATATAAGAGTTTCCAAGTATAAGAAAAAAACCTATACATATGTATCTCTATATATCATAGAGGCGATATATACATATGGATTAAATATGTTCATAAGAGCGGCATGCTATATGTAGGTGTGTGGTGAGTAAAGAATTCAACGGATTTGGTTGATACATATATGTTAGCCCATGTGTTAGCTATATAATATATTATACATATATAAGTAATACATATGTGTATATATATATATAGAGCTCAAGGTATAAATAAATCAAAAATTTATATGTAAAGGAATGGTCATTATGTATAGCATAAATGAGATACGGAAGAGTTAATTTACAGTTGGGTGAGCCAAAGTTAAGTTCTTCTGAGCAAATTATCCAAGTATGAAAGGAAAAAAAAAAAAGAAAAAAAAAATTTCCTGACTAGAGGTGTTACACGTGTGTTGTATTACATTTGTCTCATTTAGTGTTCTCTTCACTGGTGTTGCATCAAATTTCTTGCATGTTGAACGTGGTCTTCGAGAAGGATGCCCTTTATCCCCACTTCTATTCTTATTGGTTATGGAAGGTCTGAGGAGGAAATTAGCTGACAAAAAGAATCAAGGCAGATTAAAGGGCATAAATATTACTAATAATTGTATTCTTAAACATCTCCTTTTTTTGGACGATGTCCTAATATTCTTGAATGGTTCTATTAGTGATTCTTCGGTATTCAATGCAACCCTCAAATTATTTTTCAAATCTATAGGTATGTACTGTAACCATTCAAAATCCACTTTGTCATTGTTGGGATATTCTTAACACATAATCCATTTTTATCTTCAGATATTTCCTTACAACTCTCTGGATTTCAAAGAGGGGCTCAAATATCTTGGATTTAGGCTTAAACCCTCGAATTATAAAATTTCTCACTTGACTTGGTTGGTGGCAAAAATTGAAAGCAAACTTAATTTCTGGTACAATTGTTGGCTTTCACGTGTTGGTCAACTAGTTCTAAAAAAATATGTTTTAGAGGCTATTCCAATCCACTAGATGTCACTTGCATGAATCCCTAAGGGTATTCTCTCAATAATTCAACTGTTGTGTTGCAGGTTTCTATGGAAAGGTTCAAAAGTTGGTCACACATTTTCCTCGACTAGATGGGATCTTATTGCTCTGCCTAATAAATGGGGGGGTTGGGGTTTAAAGAATCTACCTACTTTCTCCAAAGCTTTGGCTTCCAAATTGGGATGGAAAATCCTTACGACATAAAACTTATCGGCTAAAGTTGTCATTCAGAAGTACATCAACCCTCTTCATCCCATTGAATGAATAAGGACAATGCACAGTAACATGGTTAATATATATTCAATTTGGAAGGCCATCCTGAAGTCTATTGAAAATACTGGAACTTGATTGGATTGGACAATAGTCATAGGAAGTCAATTTTGAATTGGGAGGGATCCATGGTCTGGTTATCATAATTCTCACATTCTCTCTCCCAAACTCATTCAATTCTTGAAAGATGATGACATCACCACCCTTGATCATGTTGTTGATCCTGTAAATTCCACTATCTTCTCAGAAGCCTGGAAATCATCCCATGATATTCAAATTCTACCACATTGGGATGAGGAATGGGTTAGCTACACTAATTCATTGGCTGAATCTTATGTAAGAATCATGGACAGGGCCAATGAGCTCATCTAGTCCTCCTTGAAGAATAGTATATACTCCCCTAAGGATGGCTACCCTATTATTTATGCTAACCATCATCTGCTAGAGGTAAAATGGTGGTTGCACCCTTTATGGAAACTAAAATGTCCTCCAAAGGCCAAAATATTCATGTGGTGAATTCTTCATAACAAGTTTCCTACTGGATTCAACCTACATAAACTACATTTTTTTGGCCCCACATAGTGTGCATTTTGCAGAACTGTCGTCAAGGATGTTGGTCACCTACTCTTGTTATGTCCCTCTTCCACTGCACTCTAGAATCAACTGATAAACCTCCTGAATATTGAAGGATAGTTAAATAAACATAGATAAATTTACTAGAAACACACACAAACTAGACATGGTGGAAAAGGCCTAAGAGCCTCACTATATTCCTCTCTCCATTATCATTATTCAAATAATGTTTATGATAAAAAATATAAATACATGAGAAGATTTGTCTCAAGATAATGCATCTATTTTGGACACTTTGGTTGAGAAAATATATCAGCCACACACTAATCTTGGAGCCTAACTAGTTGGAGATAATAACTCAACCAACTAGACCTAAATAGTCTCCTAACTATGAGTAATAAACCCAATCTAGAAAAGTAGGAATTAAATCAAACTTTCATGATTTAATTAATTTTATTATTTTGGACTTATAATTATTTTCATGAGATGAGAGTAAGGCTAACAAATATCTATCTAACATGGACTAGACCATCCTTCACCCTTGCTTGGGAAACATGGTGGAATCTTTCCTAGCCCACAAAACTTCATAATCTCCCTTTACTCTTTTTTGGGGGCGCTTGGATCTCTAGGAACATGCTCATATTCCATGAGAATCCCCCCTTCTAGAACATTATATATGAACACATCATTTCTCTATATCACATGATCCCCGAAGATGAAAAAATTCTCTCTCACAGAACTATTATTATTTAATACATTGAAAAGTATTACCCTTGGGAATACTTTGATGGATTTTCAAAACATATTGGTTGTGGTGGTGGAGCAAATTTATTCCTCCATGAGGGTCATTATTTCAAATTAAAAATGGGCTTTGGCAAAGGCACTAACATTTTCGCTGAGAACTCTTGCCTTATATACCTTCTCTCCTTTGCTCTTAGAAAAGAATGTAGACAAATTCATATTTTTGGAGACTCAAAACTTATTATTAATTGGTCCAACTAGAAATCCATTTGTCATGTGCACACACTTCGAAACCTCTTGGAAGAATTTCTATTGTTGAAATCTCAATTTGATATCATTCCTTGTCATCATATTTAGAAGGAGAGGAATCAAATTTCTGATTTACTTTCCAAGGATGCAGCACACCAGCCAAAGGATCATTGGATGATTCATGAACAGATTGGTCATCAGTTCTATCAGTATTTCCATATGTCTTTTGATGATTAATCGGCACAGACTATGCCCTGATATTTAGATGTATTTTTCATTTTGACTACTCTATACGTATTTAACAATATTATATGGTTATCTTTCATGCATTTATTTTGGGATAACTGATTATATCTTTGTAAAAGACTTTATTTTTTGATTCTAGCCTCGCCACCACTTTTGGCATATGCTTCCTGAGAAGCATCTACAACATGTAGCTTTGTTTTTTTGTAAGTTTGGTAGTACCTTTCATATTTTCCTTTTTTTTGTTTACTCCATCTTCATCAACATGTCCAGATACATCACCTCGACCGGGAAATGGAATTGAACCTGTGATGAGTGCTATAACATTTCACCTCATCACCGTTTAACCAAGACCCCATGGACTACAACATGTAATTTTAAACTTACTAATGAAAGTTATGAATTTTCCTTGAGAAAAATATATTATTCATTTTTTCCACTAAAAAATATTTTAAATTAAATTTCAATTCAAAATTAATTTTAATAATATTATTTTTTTTCAATTATATAAAAACTAATCAAAATTAATTCTTGACATCACTTTTGTTCTCGTGGGACCAAAAAAATTCACCGTGTTTTTCTCCATCTATCAAAGCATACTTGTTGTACATGTATATTACATAAAAAAACCTCTCAAAGCCATCGTGAATGGCAAGGATAGCACATTTTAGAACAGATATTGGAATGGAAAACACTTAAAATAATGCACTTCATTTATACTAGTTCGCAACCATGAGTTAACATACCTGCCAACTCCACATAAATCGATGCAATAGATTGAATTGTTAATATCAAAATTTGTTAAACGACAAATGAAAAGTAGAGCTGGCATGTACCAATATGCTTTTCACACTATTATTTTTTCAAATGTTTTTTTTAGAGGTGTTGACTGCGTATTTAGCCTGGGTATGCAGTGTGAGGTATTCAATATTTCAGGTGGACTCCCAACTATAGTTAGGGATCAAACTAAGCAAGGTGGTTTTCGAAAAAAGTGCAATGATATTGATATTAATATAGAGGTGAGATTGAGATTAGTATAGAGGTGAGGTTAGACCATTTGACCATGAAATTAGAATAGGGTTTGGCAGAAAATTGATAATGATTGAATCAAGAATTAATAATTCAATAATATTAATAGGTGCAACATACTGTGTTCCATGCCTATAGTTAATTAATTGATTAGGGAAGGGTTTTCATTTTGTCAGTTTTCAAGAATTCTCTCTTTGTGCAATATGTCATTATTCTAGCCTCTGCACATCCGCACGATGAAATCCACCTCCGAACGTGCCTTCTCTGCACATCCGCACTATGCAAAATGAAAGCCATCTTCACACAGGTTTTTCTATTCCCACATTTTCACAGGCTTCCTCCACACATGTACGGAAATTAAATTTAAAGCTGAGATTTAATAAAAATAGCAAAGATTCTATGAAGTGCGTACAAGTGTGGAGTGAAGAAAAGTATGACTAGAAATACAAAAGGCTCATTGTTAGATTCTATATTTAATGTAGGTATGGATGTTAGTACTATGTGCAATGAAATCATGTTGATTGTGCAAACGAGTCAAGTGAAGAATTATCTAGAATTCTATTTAGTTACAAATAATGTTGAACTAATTCTAATATCTTGTGATGTTCATTGTTGGGTGTACTATTAATGGAACAAATGATTAACATTTTTTTGTGAAAGAGAACTTGCTCAGAGACACAACACTCGAAATTTAAAAAAGATTCTAGAAACCTTACAGAACCACTCTTCACTCTAATCTATGATTTAAAAAACAATACATAAAACCCAATTCAATTCATCCACTAAACTTCGAACTCCTCGTCACAAACCCTGTAAACACATTTTAGTTTTTTAATAGAAACCCTAAACTAAAAATCAACCTTTGTATTAGAAAATAACTCCTGCAAATAATTCAAAATATTATCATATCATTCTAATGTTCCCAAACAATTACATTCTATCCCAGAGAAAAAAATTTGAAATCAAACAGGACTTCTCAATCTCAAGATAAAACGTCATCAAAAACTATGTGTGAGAATAATCTAGAAATAGATTTAGTTTTGGTTTGTTGTACGGGAGTGTGCATTTAGAAATCAGTTCCATCTATTCAGGGTTGTTTCCTCTTCTTCAGGAAGATTAGGTGAGTGAGTTTCTTATTTAAGGATGATGTAATTGAGCAATTGAATTCATTGTGTTGAGTGAGCTTGTCTCATGTTTCTGGTGTTTTATAGCTGTGTTTGTTTTGTTATTTTGGTATCGGAGCCAAGTTTTTGGGTATTGGAGTAGATACTCCCCTTTCGAAACCCAGTCTGCTCGAATTTCCTGCCGGATCGAGCAGCGTGATCAATGTGCAGTAGAGCTACTGAGTGGAGTCACGTTCTTCGATTGCTGAGCGGCGTTAAAAGAACTGCAGCCATCGACCTCTTGGCGTGGATTTTCGCTGGTCGAAGTCGAATTGCTTTGTGCTGGTGAGGTGTTGCAGTTGAGGCCCACGGAGCTTACGCTGCCTAAGGTGCTGGAGAGCTGTTTGAATAGCGGATTCATTCCACGGAGTCGAGTGTCGAGCTGTTTGAGACAGCGTTGCCCACGAAGTCGAGTGTCGAGCTGTGTGAGACAGCGTTGTGGTGCGTGTGTTTTTCTTTCAAACCCACCGTGGCACAGCAGAAGCGTTGTGGTGCGCTCGAGTTTTTCTTGCCAGTGCGTGTGTTTTTTTTTTTTCCGGTGCGTGGAGCTTTAAAGAGTTTGCTGAGTGGAGTTTTTCATGGTGCGGAATTGAGCTTTAAAGAGTTTGCTGAGTGGAGTTTTTCATGGTGCGGAATTGAGCTTTAAAGAGTTTGCTGAGTGGAGTTTTTCATGGTGCGGAATTGACAGTCGACCTGCATTGAGCAGCGTTTTAAAGATCTGAGTTTGCATTTTAAATATCTGTCAACAGTGCTTTTATTTTGGATTTGCAGCAACGAATCTTGAGCCAGCGTTTTTTTTTGCTGAGATATATATATATATAATTGCTGAGCTATATATCATTTCTTGGTTGAGTTCTTTTAAGTTTTGGGGTTCGGTTACCATAAAGGTTTTTTAAAAAAAAGGGAGCAAGTTTGCAAGTTGTTTGAAGTTTTTTTTTAAAAAAAAAAACATCAAACTCAATAGAGTGTGAGAAAAGCTTGCAATTTTTTTTTTGAATTTGGTCATTAGTGGAGAAATGGCTAATCCCCTTGCAGATACATATTTAAATGAGTCTTCAAAACTTGATGGAGAAAATTATGTAAACTGGAAATTTAAGCTCATAACAGTACTGGAGGCATACAATCTCTGGACGATTGTCAAAGGTGATGAGCCCAAGCCTCAACCTCCTGCTGCCACTCAAGATTGGGAGAAGCGTGAAATGAAAGCAAGGGTGCTGCTACGCATGTCAGTGAAGGACAATATTATTCCTCACATTCGGGACTGTGAAACTTCCAAGGCGACTTGGGACACGCTTAAAGGTTTGTATGAAACTACTAATGCAAACCGTATTTTATTTTTAAAAACAAAGCTGCTATCTATTAAAATGGAAGCTCATGAGACCATTAGCAACTTTGTTTCCCGAATTAAAGACCTGAGTGATAAACTAGGTGATATTGGTGAAAAGGTGTCTAGTACAGACTTGGTAACTGTTGCTTTAAAGGGGTTAGTCCCAGACTATAAAGTATTTATTTCAGCTCTCTCAGCTAGACCGACACCTCCTACATTTGAAGAATTGGCTGGAATTCTTCTTCAAGAAGAAGAGCGCATGAAAAATTTTGACCTGGAGTCAAATGGTTCTGATTTGGCTTTGACTGCAAGAGGCAAACGACCATTCCGAGGGAGACCATGGGACAGGAACAGAGGCCGATTTCAAGCAAAACAGAAAGGTATGGCACCTCCTGATTCTTATGTTAAGAAGAACATTGAATGTGATTATTGTGGAAAACCTGGACATCTAGCTAAAGATTGCTATAGGAGAAAGAATAATGAATCAAATCAAAGACATAGAAGGCATAATGGAAATTACATAAACAGAGACACATCAGTGAATGATGGATTTAAAAATCTTAAGTTATTTCTTTCTGATGCTGCATTGTCTGCTGAAACTGATGATGAGAATGCATGGTTCATCGATTCTGGTGCATCGGCACACATGACTTGTAATAAAGAATGGTATGATAAATATTATGAGAAATCCGATGGTACACACATTTACCTAGGGGATGATAGGTCACTTAAAGTTCAAGGCTATGGCATAATAAATGTGTACTTACCTAATGGACAAATGCGACAGATTCATAATGTGATGTATGTACCTGCTCTCAGAAAGAATTTGATATATGTTTCCACTATCACTGATAATCATTTAAAAGTTGAATTTGGTAAATTGGGGTGTATAGTGAAAGATGTTCAGGACCACTACAGGGTTGTTTCTACAGGTACCAGGGTTGGAGGATTATACAGATTGGATGTGACAATGAAGCGCCATGTTGCATTGACATCCAAAGAGACATCGACAGCAGAATTATGGCATCACAGGTATGGGCACCTAAATTACAATGATTTATCGTTGTTACAAAGGAAATCAATGGTTGAAGGTCTTCCTGTTCTGAAGTGTGAACATTTACCATGTGAAGCTTGTGCACTTGGTAAGCAGCATAGAGAAGAGTTTCCGGTTCATACTGAGAAACGAAAGTATGATATACTTGAGTTAATTCACACCGATGTATGTGGACCTATGCAAACTAGGTCTCTTGGTGGTGCTTCATACTTTGTTATTTTTATTGATGATAGATCTAGGTATACCTGGGTCTATTTCATTAGAAGGAAAAGTGACATATTTGAGTATTTTAAAGATTTTCGAACTATGGTTGAAAAACAAACAGGCAAGTGCATTAAAATACTCATATCTGATCAAGGGGGTGAATATAAGTCAAAAGCATTTAACACCTATTGTAAATCTAATGGAATTCAACAACAGTTCACAGTGCCACATACCCCTCAGCAAAATGGTGTTGCTGAGCGATGGAATAGAACCTTGGTGGAATCTGCTCGTAGTATGCTGCAAGGTAAGAACATCTCTAATGGTTTCTGGGCAGAAGCCATTAACACTGCCGTTTATCTGAAGAATCGATGTCCCACTAAGCAATTAGTTTTTCAAACTCCTTTTGAGGTTCTTCATGGTTATAAACCTGATGTGAGTCATTTCAAAGTCTTTGGATGTACTGCTTTTGCTCATATTCCTAAGGCTAACAGAAGAAAACTTGATGCCAAGTCAATCAAGTGTGTTTTCATTGGATATTGTACGGATCAGAAGGCCTATAAATTGTTTGATCCAAATTCCCATAAACTATTTGCAAGTCGTGATGTGTTGTTTCATGAGCAGGCTGATAAAAGTAATACAAAGAATGATGCATGGCATATATCTAATGATGCACATATCAAACTTGATACTTTGATTAAGCAGGAACAGGAACAGGTACAGGTACAGGTACAGGATCAGGATGATAGCAGGAGTATGAGCACATCTAGCAGCAGTGAGTCATCACAAGGGGGTGATTCACCTCAAAGCCAACGAATCATGGATGGAACACCCACAGGCATTGAAGCACCAAGAAGGTCGTCCCGACAGACTCAGCTTCCTGCAAGGTATAGAGACTATGCCTTAATGTCTAATATAATGAATGTTGAAGAACCAATTGACTATGAGCATGCTAAACAACATGAACCATGGATTAATGCTATGAATGATGAGTATGCTTCTCTTATGAAAAATCAAACATGGGAATTAGTGGAACTTCCTGAAAATAAAGTTCCAATTGGAAGCAAATGGTTGTACAAATTGAAATTTAAAGCAGATGGTACAATTGATAAATTTAAGGCAAGATTAGTAGCAAAAGGATATGCTCAAAAGGAGGGAATTGATTATGAAGACACTTTTGCACCAATAGCTAAGTTGAATACAATTAGATTACTGATTGCCTTAGCCACAAAACATAATTGGAATATACATCAATTGGATGTCAAATCTGCTTTTCTAAATGGTGATTTAAAGGAAGAAGTTTATTTGGTTCAACCTGAAGGGTTTGTCAAACAGGGACAGGAGCATCTGGCTTGCAGGTTAAGAAAGGCATTGTATGGTTTGAAACAGGCGCCGAGATCATGGTATGTAAAGATTGATACCTTCTTTCTTCAGAATGGATTTGTGAAAAGTAAAAATGATCCTAACTTGTATGTTAAGAAAGATGAAAAGGGAAATGTTGCTTTAATATCTTTGTATGTGGATGATCTCATTATAACAGGCAGTGCTCACAAGTTAATTGAAGAAATTAAAGTTCAGTTGTCACAGGAATTTGAAATGAAAGATTTGGGTGAATTGCATTACTGTTTAGGAATTGAGGTATGGAGAGAACCTGGTAAAACTTTGATCACTCAAAGCAAATATACAAAGGAGATTCTTAAAAAGTTCAATATGACAGATTGCAAAGCTATGTCAACTCCCTTAGAACAGAATGCAAAGTTGTACAAAGAAGATGGAACAAAAGAGGCAGATGGAACATTATATCGTCAGTTAGTGGGAAGTTTGAACTATCTCACCACTACCAGACCAGACATTGCATATTCAGTCAGTATCCTTAGTCAATTCATGGCTAAGCCTTCAGGAAATCACTGGAATGCCGCAAAGAAAGTTCTCCGATACTTAAAGGGAACAGTGAATTTAGGTATTATGTATACTGATGAATCTGATGTTGCACTGACAGGTTTTTTTGATTCAGATTGGGCAGGAAATCCAGATGACAGACGATCTACCTCTGGCTATGCATTTCATATTGGATCAGGGGTCGTATCTTGGAGTAGTAAGAAACAGCCAACTGTTTCTTTATCATCAACAAAATCAGAGTACAAAGCTTTGACCAATGCCACCGGTGAAGCTATTTGGTTGCGGAGAATTCTTGCAGATCTTGAAGAGGCGCAAAGTGGTTCAACATGTATCAATTGTGATAATCAGAGTGCTATCAAATTAGCACATAATCCAATTTACCATGCTAGAACAAAACACGTTGAGTTACAGTACCACTTTGTACGTGAGAAGATTGAGTCGAATGAAATTGAATTGATATTTTGTAACACCAAGGATAATGTGGCTGATATATTTACTAAGCCCCTTGGTAAAATCAAATTTGAAGTTTTTAGAAGTCAGTTAGGTATTGTAGAAAATCCATTTCTCCATTAAGGGAGGATGTGAGAATAATCTAGAAATAGATTTAGTTTTGGTTTGTTGAACGAGAGTGTGCATTTAGAAATCAGTTCCATCTATTCAGGTTTGTTTTCTCTTCTTCAGGAAGATTAGGTGAGTGAGTTTCTTATTTAAGGATGATGTAATTGAGCAATTGAATTCATTGTGTTGAGTGAGCTTGTCTCACGTTTCTGGTGTTTTATAGCTGTGTTTGTTTTGTTATTTCTATGTTCTCAATCCTTCTTTTTATTTCAAATCTCTATACAAACAAAGAAATTTAAACCACACCACTGTGGATATAAAAGGTGTAACTTGAATCTGATTTCAAATAAAATATATTTCAGCAATAAAAATCCTTTACTATGTGAAAACTAAATACATCAATTAGATAGATAAGTTTTCTATGCACTAGTCAAATAAACTCCATTCACTCTGTTGTTTAGCTATATAAAAAGACACAGTGAAATGACACTCTCTTCAAGCCAAACTTCATAAATAATAACCTAATTCGTGCATAATAAATAATAACAATGCACCAACAAGTTTCATAAAATTAAATTACAAATATTTATCTTATTTTCTCAATACTTGTTCGTGCACTATGAGTGGTGGAACTCAATAGGGTTCACTGTGTCATTGCTCAAATGTATGAGATGTTCATAAGGGCCAAAGATAAAATATTATATATTTAAACAACCAAAACAACCTTTTTACTATACAAATTAAACATAATCCAACTAGTACCCTCGTTCTTGAATAAAAACTTGCCTCACTCAGTTTCAGATGGATAGGGTTACTAGTGCTTATTGAAAACCATAAATTTCGAGAAGGGTCGTATGTATTCCTTGTTCAAAGAAAGCTTAGTGATCAACTCCAATGTTCTTGAAATTTTTTTCATGAGTTGTAAACCCTAATATTGTTTCAAACAACCATGTATGTCTGGCTCACAGATTAAAATGCATATTTAGAGAATAGAGGAAGAAATATGAATTTCACCCTAATGTCCTTGAGCAGATACAAGTCTCAAACTCAAATATATTAAGCATGGAAAGAAGAAAGTCAATTTTCTTTTACTCTGTTCAGGCTTATTTCTTGTAAACAAAATATCAATGTTGACACAACAACCTAGATCCAATGCAAGTTCTGGAGTGACTAAGGTTTAGTAGAGATTCACAAGTCTCGGATTGTTATAGATTGAGTGCCAACTTATTAATGATCCTAAAACTATTGTTAAAGATTCTCAAAACCCTAAGTTACTCTTCAATAATTAAGTTTGTAGGCTTTTAGAAAGAATTCTCATAGAATAATAAAGAAACAAAATACTTTCCTTCAACATCGTCCAAGGGATCTCAATCTTAAGTCATTAAAAAATAACCTAAATATATTTCATAGCACTTCAAATTTGCGATATTATCAACACCATAGGGTGACCTGCATAGTTAAAGAAACAAATCTCTTTTGCATTCGAAATAGGGTATTGTTGTATCCTAACAGACCTTCGATCACGCAGTTAAAAGAAATGATTTTTTTGAAGAGATTATCACGCCTTTAATTTGCAACCTTACAGATCTAAACACTCATTCAACCACTCATGGAATGAACCAAGCATTCATAAGATAGTAAACATTCATAACATGCGCTCTTAACTTATCAAATCAACAAAAGGAAACTACTACTAGCTCGCTGTTAATATGATTTAACACACCAAAACAAAGTAGACCTAGACCACATTAGAGCTACACCACTAGAGGGAAGGCGAGCAGGTTTGGTGGTCCCAACCATTCTAGCTCGCACCCTGGTTTAAGATTAGAGATATTGTTGATGTGTAAAAATGTATGGATAACTTTCTCCCTAAGAAAGGTTCTACATGGACATAAAAAATAGAAGAAACATTAATAGTGACATGTTGATCACTTCCCTTGGATTTCTCGAATATGAAATAGTAATGTCAGGGTCGGTGTAGGTTACTAGGCACAATGGTTGACCCTACACACAAATATAACAGTAGTTGACTGTCACGTAGTTTGAGTTACCATTTGCCTAATGGATTCTTTCCAGCGACAAATCTTAAGAGACACTGTGTCAAAATCACATTTCTTCCAATAATATTTGAACTCAAATCTAGTTGGCGACTAGATCAGCTGTCAATAGTTTGCATGTGGTTCTGTCTCCATAGATGATGACAAGAGAGCTCACATTCGATAATAAAAGCCCGGAGGGTTAAGTAGAGTTTCATACATGTTTCTACAAATGTAGACGACTGAGCATAGGTGTTAGTCCTGTCTTATAAGTTAGTTTACCAATGCATTAAGGTTAGCCAATCATATTGAAACCGAGTTGTATTTAATGTGACTTTTTGAAAAAAAAATTGATTTATTTTTCTAATTTAATTTGTCTGAATTCCAGTAGAATTCATTGAAATCACAAGTTTGATGGGTAAAATCTGCACAATCGAAGTTTCATAGGGGTTTTTCAGGGTGTTGAATCCATATATGCAATAAAAAACCAGTTTAAGTAACAAAAATCAATATTTCACTCGAAATTTTTAAGTTGAATTCTAGTCATAAAATCCACAGGAAACTCCAAAAAGTAGCATTAAGGATAACTCTGATTCAAACAATGATCAATAAATCCAATTCTAGCCCCATTAATTCGCAGAGAAGTATATGCCACCAATTGGATAATGCACTTGGAAGAATTTAACGCCTTGACATTAATTGGGCTATAGCATTCGATTTATTTATCACCAATCGAAACAACACATTGGATTTATTAATCGTTGATTGAAACAAACAACACAAACTGGAAGGGGTGGCAGAGATAATATCTTGGATGGTAGGGAACGGATCTAATCACTGCCACAACAAAACTGATGGGCAGAGAGGCAGAAGCACCCAAATTTGGAACTGTCCATTTGTAGCTTTGATAGCACATCAAGAAAGGAATCACATATTAATTAACCAAAACAAAATTATATAGATGTCTATCGAGGGGTAAATCTGCTCGAATTTAACATCACAAAAAATTTTTAAGCACCTAAAATCTTGAAGTTTAACAAGTATAATGTGGATTTACAAAAAACAATTCTGAATTTTATCAAAACCTGGCCGAAATTTTCATAATTTTCCAAGAAAATTTAAGCACTATTTATACTACGGCTAATTATATACATTATATATAAATAAGAGAGGTGATTTTCAGAATTACCATGGTGTGTTGAAATTATTCTTGTTTACATATTTCACCCAATCCGTGAAATGTCTAAACACACATCAAAATTTAAATTAATATTTAATTTTAATAATTTTATTCATTAAATCCGCTAAAATATAATAAATTAAATTTCAATTATATGATTTAAATTAAAATTTAATTTCAATAATATTATTCATTTATTCCAGTAAAAATTAATAAATGAAATTTCAATTATATAAAGCTAACCTAAATTTAAATTATTGTTTAATTTTAATATTATTATTTATTTATTCCACTAAAATTTAATAAATGAAATTTCAATTATATAACAGCTGATCAAAATTCATTTCTGACATCACTTTCGTTGTCGTGCGACTAAGCAAATTCATCGCACTTTGCTGGATCTAGCAAAACACGCTTGTTGTGCAGATTATAGAAGCAAAACCTCTCAAAGACATCGTCAATGGCGAGAATACCCAATTTTCGAACAAATATTGGAATCGAAAATAATTTAGAAAACAAGGGAGGCTGCATCACAGCTAGTCCCTGCCTTGTTATTCCAACTAGTAGAACTGATCCAATTGTTTGATAATTTTTCAAAGACATGAGCTTAAGTAGCCTGATCACTCATCAGGGACGTTGGTAATTTGGATATGAGCTTAAGTAGAAAGGCTGACCTTCAATAAATCAAATGGCGCCTATATAGCAGGTAAATATTTTCACTATCTAATGTATATCCACAGTAAAAATGCCTTCTGTCAAATGCTTCATTAATACAATGTCAAATCTTCTTCATAGGTAGACGTTGTTAATTGATCAGCTTGTTTCAGCTGAACTCACGAACACGTACCCTATGTTAATTATTGTTGTACTGACTACTGTATATTGCGCAGCATTATTCAGAGTAGTGTATCTCTACTACAGTATATGTTATAGCTTTGAATTAAAATGATAAAACCCTTCAATCGTACGGGTAAATAGTGTCACAATTTACTCGGAAAAGATCTAATTTTGAAAACAATGGCTTGAAATAGCTTACCAAGTATTTTTTAATTACCAAAGACAGGTTACATATATACAAAGGACTCAACTAGAACGTAGGATAAGTGCCAAAATATAAACATATAGTTCAATCCGATATGAATGGAACAATTGAACTAGTAGACCAGTAAGTGACGGCTATGACTTGGAAGGGATTTCTTTAATTACTTCCTTATCAAGTTAGGTATGTTTATTGTTATCTCGCAAATACCAAATCTGTATGGACTACCCATCTAAGGAACTAGATCCATTCTTAATGGCTGACGTAATGATACATTGGTTGTTTTGCAATTTGATACAACGAAATGTGAGGGCATGTTGTAACAAGGCGACAAGTCCGAAATATGACCCAATGAAATTATGCTAAGAGGTCATGATGATTATTATTTAATTTTGAAGTACCTTAATCAATTCGTGTTGGTCCCATTTTCTCCATGTTCTCGTTCTCGTGGCTTGCATTCCTTTCTCTCAACTTGTCCTGTGGACAGTTGTACCTTTCTCTCAACTTTTCCTGTGGACACTTGTAGGATATGTGTTCATGAGCTCGAAGCAAATTTTTCTATGTTGTCGACCCCCCTGCTTTCATTTTTACTTGAGAAAAAACATCAGTTTTTCACTGGTCCAGTCTATGCATGACCCGATCCTTTGAGCAAATTTCCTGATCAAGGTTCACCACAACATCTAAACTATGGCTCAATCAGAAGTGGTCGTAAGACTCAAAAACATCAGTTTTTCACTGGTCCAGTCTATGCATGACCCGATCCTTTGAGCAAATTTCTTGATCAAGGTTCACAACATCTAAACTATGGCTCAATCAGAAGTGGTCGTAAGACTTCTGGATACTAGGAGGTCTCATGATTCCATGATTTATTTTATGAAAATATTTATTTGCAGGATTTGGCAATGGAAAATATATTACACAACAACCTGTTGTCGAGTACATACGTGCTTCGTGGCATATTTGTAAGAATTAGTTCAAAACCAAGCTCCAGACAATTAGGGTTGATTCAGAGAAAAAACACAGAGGCATGGATCAGGAGCGCCGAGGTCATCGAAAGGCTGACCACAGACGAACGGGTCTTGTGGAAAATTTCCACAGTGGAGGGACTAATTGAAGGCCCGATGGACATGTTGAAGGGCAGGTTTGAAGACCCTTCTGGCGGTTTTCTCGGTTGGGAAGAACTGTGTCGAGGCCATGGAGATAGGGGTCGTTGACGCGGGCGTGGATGAGCCCTGCCTTTGCCTCTTGGAATCGCTCTACCGGTGTGTAGAGGGCCAGGCAGCCATTGTCGGTCATGCCCTAGTGGTTCCTATTATTGTGAAGAAAATGTCGAGTTCATTGCCATTGGAAACAAAGTATGCATTGGGGGCTCTGTGGTCCATCTGCGGGCACTGTCGGAGTGAGAACGTGCACCACTACGTGGCTGAATTGGGCATTTTCTCTAAGATTTTCTAGATTTTGCAGGTGGATTGCACCCCCAAGGCCAATATGAAGCTGAGCAATCTTATAATATTGATACATAGTACTTGCAGGGATTGCCCTTGCTGTTACACGAATTCGTTGATGTAAAATGCAATGTTTCTTGAAGATGACTGACTCACTACTGCCAATTTGAATACTAGACTTGAAAGTTGTTTACTTTCTGTTTGTTGTTGTGCCACAGTCAGCCCTGGCCTTGGCCCAACTTCAATATTTCTGGTCCAATTCCAAGTGGTGTCCACCACAGTCGGCCCTGGTCCAAGTTCAAGTTCAATTCTAAGTACATTCTTCAACATCCCCAAACAATATCCCGTGAAAAATGCTCAGGAAAAAAAATAATAGTTTTTAGTAGAAATAAATTAATAAATAAAATATCTGTAACTTTGATGGGCACTGCCATCCATAGTTAAATAGAACAGAAAACTAAAAGCATTCACATTTCAGTGTGCTAAATTATTGATTTTTAACTGGAGAGAAGCATGGTGTTTTACAGCATCGCAACAGGCTCAGGGGAGATATGTCCTTGTATCTGTATGTATGTATAGATATTGCTCTGAATCTGTATGTACATACTTCATGCATATTTGATTGCAGCACTCGTTGAGATTAGATATGTATAGATATTTATGTTTGCAATTCAGCTATGTTTATGTATTTTTCTTTTGTAGATAATATTTCCACAATAAGTTAAATGATGGATGAATATAGATAAATTCATCGTCAAGCATTAAAACAATTTTACCAACTATAAGTGAAATGACTTACTTATAACTTGTGATTGTTAATAGGCCCATTTTCAAACACTAAAACAACTCTGTAGTTTTGTTGGATTGTATTTTTCTCCAGAAAAGGAATCAGAGGTTAGTTTCTCTCTGGACCCAAGGGTTACAGTGAGATTTCATTTAGCAGTTTGTTAGATTTCATTTTAGGGAATATTATTAAACACAGTTTAAAATAGACATTCAAGAAAACTATCATTTAGAGAGTTTATTAGCTTTGATTAGTAACTGAATCACACTAACCAACAGAATAAGTTGCTTAACCATGCTTAACCAATTTCATACTCAACACAGTCTACTTCATCAACTGCTAAATCAACCGAACTTTCTGCTGCTTAAATTACTACTCAAACCGCTGTTTTGGGTCTGGATTTTCAGCTCATAAATCAGACTCTTCATCTGGCAAAATCGATCTCGCTTTGGAACTGGATCTCGTTTTCTAGCATCAGAAGAAATACAATAATCATCATTAAGTGATCTCGGTGATGCACTGCCTAAAGCATCGCTGGTTAGATAAAAATGACTCTTGAAATGAAAAGAGAAGGGTTGCGACTCACGGTGAGTGCACACGGAGAGCTGCACTCAAGCGAGAGAACACTCGAGTTTACTACATTCATGAATTAGGAATTACATCATTAAGTACAACAAATCAGGAACTTCAATGCGCCACCACCGGGCAAGTCCGATCTGCCACCACCGGGCGAATTCGGAACTTCAATGCGCCACCACCGGGCAAGTCCGATCTGCCACCACCGGGCGAATTCGGAACTTCAATGTGCCACCACGAGAGCGGGGGCGATGCGCAAAAATTGCGAGACCTTCCCAAGAGAAGAGTTGGCCCTTATACGATTCGAAAAATCCGCGCAATGCGAGTACCAGCCCTGGCGCGCTTTGATGCGAAAAATCCGCGCCAAAATGCGCACAAGCACCAGCCCTGGCGCTTCTCCAATGCGAAGAAGCCGCGCCAAAATGCTCCGAAATCGAAATCCGCGCGAGTCACCAGCCCTGGCGCGCTTTTCGCGTGTACCTCCGCGCCACCCGCGAATTTTGGCGCGTTGGCGCGACTGTTCGTATTAAAAACCGCGCCAATGGCGCGACTGTTAACAAAAAATCCGCGCCAACCTTTTCTTCTGCTCAGAGATGATCAGTCATCTGAGACCTATCCTTCAGGTGTTACTGCAGTCCACCTGAATCTAAAAAAAACTTTTGTAAGCGCTTTCGCCACCACAGTTCTGTAATCAATGATGCATCCTAAAAAAAAACTGTCCCTACTCTGAGCTCCGATACCAAGATAAAAATGACACTGAAATGAAAAGAAGGAGTTGCAGCTCACAGGTGAGTACTGCACCTGGAGACTGCACTCAAACTGAGAGAACACTCAGAGTTTACTCTACATTCATGAATGAGGAATTACATCATTAAGTACAACACTAGGAATTAGGAAGTTGAAAACAAACTCCTAAATTGTAGGAACTAATCCTAAACTAAGGAGATACGTTACAACTTGTGTAACCATTTCTCCATTAATATAAAATAATATTAATTATTTTCAACTTGGTTCACATGCACATGGAAATAGCCATGTAGCATGTAGTCAGGCAGCTCGCCATGTGGTTTGGAACCTCGCCATGTGGCCCTGCATGTGACTCGTCCGTGATAACTCATTCAGATTTGTGCGAACTAGCAGAACCGTAGATAGGTAGGATGTGCAGACCAAGAGATACTTATATTAGCAACCAAAACAACAACATTGAACTAGTGCTAACATTAGTTTTAGTTTTGGAAATACGAATATAACAAATTGCATTAACCATGATATTATAGCCTTTGTTCATTCATAGTTTAATGTATTTTTCTCAGGAAGAGGCCAATAAGATGAGAAAAAATCTTATTGGTGGACGAAACAATGTCTCTATTTGATAGGTTGAATGGCTAGACCAAACTTTAACTTAGTCGATTAGTCCCATGGATTAATGCTATCTCTTCAAAAATGATTACTATAGTCCTATGCTGTAAGCACCAGGGAATAATAATGCACTTAGTCCTGCTGTAAGCACCAGGGAATAATAATGCACTTAGTTTATACTTCTTCCTAGCCATTAGTAAACATACATATCGACTCCACATAAATCGATGGAATATATTGATATGTTAATAATAAAATCTATTAAACGACTCATGGAAACTAGAGCAAGCATGTACAAGGACGCTTTTGACACTCTTTATTAAATTTTCTAATGCTTTATTTTTTTTTGAGGTCTTGACTGTGTATTTAGCATGAGTATGCAATGTGATGTTTTCAATATTTCAGGTGTACTCCCAAACTATAGTGAGGGATCAAAGGATGCAGGATGGTTTCGAGAAAAGTGAAATGAGATTGAGATTAATTTAAAGGTGAGATTGAGATTAATACAAAAGTGATGTTACACCATTTGACCATGAAAATAGAATAAGGTTTGAAGGTTTGAATTAAAATTGATTATGATATAAAAAAAGTTAATAATTCAACAAGATTAATAGTTGCAACACATATAGTCGTTGTTTATATCGCTAATTGACTGATTAGGGCAATGCATGGTCTGCATTTTGTCATTTTTTAGGAATTCTATATTTCTACAATATGTCATCATTCCAGCCTCCTATTGTACTGTGCAACAACCCTCCCCATTCCAAAATTTTTATGTTAATTTTTATAAGGAATGTGATCCATTTTCTTTTCTAGATAGGAATAGAATCAATAAATGTTTTGTGGAAATCCGATTATCATGAAATAGAATCAAACCCCAATAAAAGGATTTATTTTAAAACACATAAAGGCATTGATCGCATATCTCATATTCAAATTTCAACAATTAAATGTGTTATCAAACAACTCCGATGTGATTAATTGATCGCAAAAACTCATATCACATCGACATAAGTTTAATGTTTCCATTTTGAAAATTTCTGATGCAATGGAGCCAATCAAAATCGCAAATCGGGGAAGCATCACATTCTTATATGACCTTTGAAAAGTTTCGATGAGATAAAGTCTTATCGCAGTCGCAAGTTGATAAAGTCAGGTTACAATTTGTTTCTTTTGGAAAGCTTCGATGCGACAGAGCCCTCTTGCGAATCGTGGATCGGTGAAACCAAGCACATCTTCAAGCACCCTTTATCCGATGTGATGGAGCCCTATCACAAATAAAAAATTGCTCATAACTCATAGCCAAAAATGTCTCACTAAAAATCTGCGATGTGATATCTTTTAAAAAGAAAAAAGTGCTCCTAAATGATCAATTGATTTAATTTAAGAAATATCACACCTTCCATGCCAACTCATCATAATCGCAAATCGCAAAAGGGAAATACCTAAAACTGATATTGGAAACTTCCGATCTCCAATATATGATTATTATTATTGATCGAAAAATCTTTAAATTTATGGTATGAATGATATAAAAGTACTGTTATGAAAAGTACGACGAAAAAACTTGAAAAAGCATTAAAACTCACATCTCACGAAGAAAATCATTAATGGATAATCACAATTAAAGTATGCCACAGATTTCATATTCAATGAAATAATATTTTTTTTCCACCATCTTTATCATGATTAAATGCCATTAGCTCCGCTCTGTTTGATATTCATTCTTAAAAGAATTTTCTCGTCATTCTGCTAAATCTGTTCTATTTTGCAGACCTAAGGAAAAAAATAAGAGCCATAAAAATGACTAAGAAATCTAAGAGAGCACAGCTCCCCATCATCCTGAAAGAGCAACCAACGAAACCAGTTAAATCAACTAAATAGAAATTTTTTGATACGACATGTTTAGGTCTTGGCAAATCTACGTGGGAGGGAGTGTATAACCTACTAGAAGCAGAGGATTTGACTGTAATATTAGAAGAATAGGAGGAAACAATAGTTTCGCCTATAAGACAAGATCTCACTCTCAAAGAATTTGCAAGCTCCTACCTTCATAATGTAGCAGCTCGCGCAAATGTTCTCCCATATAATGACTTAGTAAGATGAGTTATAGAATGCATCAATATAACAGACAGAACATTCTTTACATAATATGGGAATTTTTTTGGTTCCTTCAAAGCAGAAGACATCAAACAGATGTATCACCTACCTGATCCTCAGTAATTCTACAACAAAGCTTTTTTGGAAGAGTTTGCAAAAGAAAATGAAGTCGAGTCAGACCCCATTAAATATTGAAGGCATTTTCCTGAAAGACATAAACATGAATCTTCAGGTATGTTCTCTTTTGAATCTTTGACATCTCCCTACTGTTATGTTGCAGCCATGCTATGCAGATTATTTGGAAAGGTCAACTCTAAAATATTTTCTATTGAAATGGTTCCCCTAATTGAAGCTGCCACTAATTCTTATGTTATGGATTGAGCAACTATTTTATCTGATAAAATGGCGAGTAAAATCCTAGATTATAGGAAAAATAGGTTTGTAACTACCCGAACAATACCTCCATTCTATATGAGTGCCTATATCATGGATACTACATGTTTCAATTCTGATTTTCCTGTATTAGGATGGAAATAGACTTCTCCAAATCCAATGCCTATTCATATATATCATAAGTATCTATGGAAGCCTTATTATAAATACCACATGTACAAAAATTTTCAGGGATTCATTTTACTAGTTCATCATTTTATTTTCAATAAACCCGCTTTGAGGTTATCTAATGAGGCTAGAATTGATCTAATTTCAATTGGAAGTTGGTTTGGGGAAGATAAATTTACTTATATCTGGATATTTGGGAGTATCTATGACCCTCATGTCTTGCCTTTGTATGCTCATGAAAAATTATTGGCCCAAGAGGTAGCTTATCAATTAATGAGAAAGGAATGTCCAGGAACCTAAAAAACTCTAAAAAGTTGATGTGGCCCACTTTTCCCCTCAAATGTGGAGCTTTTACTCTGCATGATTTCAAACATGCAGAGAAAGAAGCCCTAAAAATAAAAGACCTCAAGTTTGCAGCCATCCCCAGAAGGCAATATGACCCAAATAAGGTTACCTTTAACTTTACATCCATGGTACAAGTTTCCAAGTTTGAACATGAATTTGATGATTTTGACGACCTATTTGCCTCAGCTAAGGGGTTTTTGCAGGTTAATCATTTAGCAAATTCAAATATTGGAGTAGAGGGCATGTACAAATTCTTAAAGTTCAAAAACAAGAGACTACTCACAGTCCCTCTTGATCAGTTGAAAACTAACCTAGAGGAAGAAAAGAAAACTGATGAAAAACAGAAGAAATAGTATACAGGAAATAAGGCTGATATCCAAACTTAATAGGAAAAAACAAGTCAGAAGAATGGAGATTCCTCTGAGATGGATTTTGATGATCAATCAAAATTATTAAAAGAATATGAGCAGTTTTCCCAACATATCGAGGACCAGAGTAATTCTCAAAAAATGTCTATAGTACCATTGACTGCAACACAACAACTCATGATGACCAGTGTTACAAGAAAACTCGACAACGTTGACATTCAAAATGTTGAAATCATTCCTGAAAACCCATCTGACGAAATTGTGTTAGAAATTGAAGATATAACACCTCTAGATGTATTCTACAGCCCAAAGCATACAGTTGTAGTGAGAAAGAAAAGAAAGAATAGAAAAATTGATCAAGGGCCATTTTCAATTCCCCAAGTTGAATTAATGAATGTTGTTTGGAAGGACTCTGAAGTTAATTCTTTAGAGGACCTAACCAAATTATCTCAATATGCAGGGGCCTATACTATAGCAACAATGGACAAAGCCTCTGAAGTTAGTCAATTAATTAAGGAAAAGAATCGAAAGATAACACTGTTGGAAGAAAAGACAACATATCAACAGAAAATATCACAGCTAGGATAGCAGCTGAGTGAAGAAAAACAAAAAATTAAGCAGCTAGAAAAGCAACTGAATATTGAAAAGAAAAATTTCGATCAACAAGCTTTAAACAAAGAACAACAATTTTCCCAGGAAGTAAATAAATTACAGACATTGCTTCAAAAGGAGAAAGCTGCCAAGGAAGAACAAAATGTGATATTAGAGGCAAAAATACAGAATTTCAAGGATTATCCTGAACTAGATCAATTTAAAATAGAAGCTCTTGAATTAATTAAATTGTTGTCCCAACAACTTGATGATTTATGTCATAAAATATCACAAGCTGATCCTTTCTGTGAAATAACATTATCACTCATTGAAAAAGTAGTTAATGCAAGATTAGAATTTGAAGATGCCGATGAGAAGATTTCAGGATTTCTCACACGGCAGAATATAGAGTAGGGCATAACTGCAAATCTTCCAAGGATTGAGGAATCCCATAAGGAAACTTTATTTGCAGAATGGGAAACTCAGTTGATAAAAAAAGAACGTGCCACATCTAGAGCAAGGGTCGTGATGAAAAATTTAACACAGTTAATCAATGAAAGTTTATATGTAGCCAACCTGATTTCAGATTGTACTCCAGAAAAGCTACCAAAGTTCAAAGAAATAGATAAACAATGGAAACATGAATTAGCTAATAAAGACCAAAAGATCAACGCAATACAGGGAATCACATGGGATGCGTTATGGTCTTATTTAGTTAAGCCACATAGTTAGCATATGACCACCAAATGTCTCTCTAGTACGATCCATTACATCATCCCAGAGCTTTCGGATGCTACGTATGCTATTCAGCTACATTCTTGTTTAAGTCATCCAACTGAAGTAAAGGAGATGCTGTCAATCTGCTAGCTACGCACACTAGACATGATGGAAATACAATGAACCTATTTTCTTATAGATTACAATTCTATTTTCAGATCTCCGATGTTCATCTTTAGCAATATTTTTAAACCCCTTTCAGGCATTTAGAAAGGGGGTCCTGAATTTGTAATAATTTTTGACTCGGAAGATAGACTTCTGTACTTATAAAACATATTATTTTTTTTATTATGGATCACATTCTGTGGTTTTATGAGGAATCATTTTTAAGAATTTGCACTCTTGCGTCTTGGAAATAGTTCTAAGTGAAAGAATAGAATTGGAGTATCAATTGCATTGGAGGATTATAAACGTATCTGGTATTTTTATCATTTCTATTTTAGTTTTCTTATGTTAAGAAATATTCCTGATTAAATTTGCTATTGTTTATATGTACATGCTTCTCAAAACATTTCTCTGTTATATCATTTGTGAAAATATGGAAATGTTATATTTCATAGTATGTATAAATAGTATTTCATATAAAACTGTGAATATGATACGTTATTATAACTCTGTTTAATTCCTTAAACAGAGTTATAATCATATGAAATCTCAACTTTATTTTAAATAAATAATTCATCTTCATGATTTTTTACTTAATTGAAATAAGTCTTAAATCGTGTTCATCGTTGAATACCCTGGCTATTTTAGAGTCATTTGTCTTTATTAGTCAGTAGATTAAATATTAAGAACTTCACCATCCATTATACAAACACTTTATCACCAACCCATCTATTATAGGTAAATTGGTCCCATAATATCCAGTTGAAGCTACTATCATAAATGGAAAAGGAGTTGTTCCAAGGTCCGTACCGGGTGGTTTCCCCAATGTTTGAAGCTAGGAATTCATGGGCTTCAACATTTTTGATGCTGGAAGGAGGTCCTAAGCTTTGAATGGCAATTAAATCCAAATCCATAGGCCATTCCAAGTGCAATTCACCCTCATCACCTTCTTCAACATCTCCTTCATCTCAAATCTCTAGGGAAGAAGCTGAAAAGAAATTTACTACACCCACTACCAAAGCCCTAGAAACATCAGAAGAATCATATTTTGAATATCCAGAGGTTCAATATTAGATCCATAAACTTGAAGGGTTTTCATTATCAAAAGAATAATCTGAGCTATATCAAGGCTGTATCACTTCACAATTCACTCCTTTTCAACCTCTCACTAGATTGCAAAGAGAAAAACTTGTTATTTTACCAACTGAACTTCCTCTACCAAGTCAAAAAAGAGCCAGAAAAACACCCTCTGAGTCAGATAGTGATACTCTTTCATCAATATCATCCACATATTTCGTATCACTACCATATACTTCCCAACTTCAAATCACAATCTAGAAAGGTACATTTACTTCAACAACACCTACTCAAACGATTTCAACTGTCCCTCCAACTTCTTCTACCATTATTACAACGATGGCACAAAGACCATGGACCAATCCAGGAGCAATTGAAATTCCTGCACCTTTGAATCAATTACCAGCTAATCCTGAAAAATGGTTACCAAAGTTTATTCCTGACCTTGGCATACTAGCTGAAGAACACATTAACAACTTCATGTTGTCTATAAATTTAAATGGAGTAAAACAAGAAGATGTTATGGTCAAACTATTCCCATACACTTTGCAAGGAGCAGCAGGATCTTGGTATTTTTCATTACCATCGGGATCCATTACTAGTTGGGATATTTTTCAAGAACAATTCCTAACCAAGTTCGGAAATGATAGGTCAATAGAAAATTTGATTAATGATCTTTCCAATTTGAAGGCAGAATCCGAAGAACTCATCAAAGACTTCAATTCTCGATTTAACAAGTTGTTGAATAAAATTCCTACAGCATAAAAAACTAGTGAAGTAGTCTTAAGTGAATGTCATATATCTGCTTTGCCTTCAAACATATCCATCTTTGTAGACAGAGCTGCTAAACCTACACTAGCCAAAAACATGAAGGAAGCAATTGCAGTAGAAAAACGTATCATCGCTTTAGACAAAAAGAATGCTAATGAGGAGAGAAAATAAAAAAAAGTTAGTTTCAAAGATGATTCGAGGAAGAAAGCACCTAAAGATCCATATGATATGGAAGGATTACAAAAATTCCTGAAGACTATGTCCAATGAAATGGTTGAAATTAAGAAATAGGTAGCTGAAACTTCCACTAAAAGGCCTTGTAGGAATTTTAAAAGAAATCAGACAACTAAATCTAAACCACCTAATGTAATATCTAATGCATAGTCAGATTTAGAGGAAGAGAAAGAAGAAGATACACTCCTATAATCTAAAGAAAATGAAGAAGAAGAATTAGTTGAATGTCACGGGATGTGAGATTTCATTTTTCCTAACTCGGGTAGTGAAAATGAACAAGAAGCTCTCCCAGTGAGTACAAGAAGTAAAAGTGTAGCAGAACCTATTCAAACATCTCTCAAGAAGAAAAATTCAACTCTGATTTCTAAAGATAAAACTCCTGTAAAGAAATCTTCTCCTTCTCCTACCGAAAATCAAACATCATCCTCTCATTCTCCCTCAACATCTAAAACATTAGTAGTATCTGATTCTATGGATTATAACATTATAGAAGATATGAAGAAGACCAGAGCAAATATTTATTTGCATGAACTCAATAAACTCAAGCATCAACAGAAGTTGTTGTTAAAAGAACTAAATGCAGTGCCTTCTTATCCTCTTCCAAATGGTGTAATAGCCAAAGCAGCCAAAGGATCAGGTAAACCACCAGATAAAGTAGATGCTACTGATACTGTTTTAATTGGAGATAGATCTAATTCACAAACACCTCCTTTTCTCTTAACTTACGAGATCTATAACAAGAATTTACATAACTTCTTGATAGATTTAGGGGCATTATAAAATATAATGCCAACATTAGTATGCTCTAAATTAAACATTGAACCCCATAAATCTGCAGTTCATATTGTCCAATTAGATCGAAGTAAAGTACAAGTTGTAGGAGAGATTAATTCAGATACTATTAGACTAGCAGCTGATCCTAGAGTAGTTCAAAGAATTTATATATTGATTGCAGACATCCCTAAGTTTTATGGTTTAATTTTAAACATGGATTGGTCCAAAAAACTCCATGGATATTTTTCTACCAATTGGTCTAACATGTGGCTTCCTTATAAAGGGAAACCAAATCAAATTAAGGTTGAGCAGGAGAAACACATGACACATACAGTAACAGAGTTTGAAAAGAAAAATCAACCTGTAGCTTTGAATAATAACATTCTTGGAAACTACTCAGTTAAATCATTCTTTGGAAATTTTAATGCCCATCAATCACCTTTCTCTATAAATAGTTTCACTTCACAAATTCAAAATTTTTCACAAACTGATACTTCAAGATGTGTTAATATTGCTGATCAATCTGTAAATAAATCTATAGATAGTTCTTTACTTTGGTCTTTATATTTCAATGGATCAAAATCCAATGATGGTGTAGGAGCAAGATGTATTTTAGTAAATAGAGAAGGGGAAAAATATATGTTATCATGCATACTAGAATTTGAGTGTACAAACAACACTACAGAGTATGAAGCCTTGATTCAAGGACTTTATAAAGAAATAGGGTTAAATGTCAAATATTTAAAGGTGTATGGTGATTCTGAAATTGTCATCAAACAAGTAATAAATATTATTCATTGTCTTTCAGGTCATCTTAAACATTACCAAACCATTGTTCAAGATCTTACAACTCATTTCCTAGCATTAGATATTTCTCCTATTCCTAGATCTCAGAATTTAGTAGCCGATTTATTAGCTAATGTTTCTTCTAAACTCCTTCCAGCTGAGGATTATAGTCCAGATAGGTTTTTAGTTGAATTAATTTTTCGACCATCTGTCCCTAACAATGTTACCAACTGGCGAGTGTTCAATCATGATGAATATATCCTAAACTTCTTAACCTCGGAGAAATCTTATGATGATCAAATAATTGATGAAAGTGATCATGATCTTCAAATAGAATAAAAAAACAATGAAAATATCATTCCGAAATATGTGGTTAGACTTGAAGATCTCTATGATATCAAAGATAGATTTAAAAAGGTTACTAATGCCAAACTACAAAGTTCAACTTTAAATTTTGAGTTGATAAATCTCGGAACTGAATCTAAACAACAAAATGTCAATCTAGGACTCAGGCTAACACAAGAAGAAAGGTTTGATTTCATCAAACTGCTGAACAAATATAAAAGAGTTTTTGCTTGGAGTTACGAAGATTTGAGAACTTATGATACTTCTATCATTCAACATACAATTTCAATTATCTTCGACGTAAAACCAATACAACAAAAGCTAAGGAAGATTCATCCCAACTTGGGAAGTAAGATTAAAACGGAGTTGAATAAACTCTTGAAAGCCAAAATTATCTTCCCGGTTAGACATTCGAATTGGGTATCCAACTTAGTACCTGTTACGAAGAAGAATGGAGATATTAGGATTTATATAGATTTCAGAAATCTCAATAAGGCATGTAAAAAAGATAACTTCCCACTACCTATAATGGAACAAACACTTCAAACAGTAGCTAGTTTCGAATCAATGAATTTTCTTGATGGATTTTCAGGTTATAATCAGGTATTGGTGCATCCTGATGATAGACTGAAAACTACATTCAAAACCAAATGGGGAACATATGCCTACCAAAAAATTCCTTTCTGTTTGGTAAATGCTAGAGCTACCTTCCAAAGAGCCATGGATATAGCTTTCAAAGGTTTGATTAATAGGTCATTTTTTGTTTATTTAGATGACATAACTGTTTATTCAAAGAAAAGAACTAACCATTTACATGATTTAAAACAGATCTTTGAACGATGTAAAAGGTATGGCATTTCTTTGAATCGAAAAAAAATCATTCTTTTCTCTTAATGAAGGGAAACTCTTAGGATTTATTGTATCAAAATATGGCATATATATTGACCCTAACAGAATAAAAGAGATTTCTAATATCCCTTTGCCACATAATAAGAAATCCAAGCAGTCATTTTTAGGATAGATTAATTTTGTAAAAAGATTTGTTCCTGATTTTTCCCATATAGTTTTACCTTTACAGATAATTATTAGGACAAATTCCCTTTTCAAATGGGGACATAAAGAAAAGTAACTTTTAATTTAATCAAACAAGCAATTATTAATGCCCCAGCATTGATTACTCCTAATTTTTCAAATCATTTTATTTTGTATACTTTAGCCACTGAAACATCTTATGTTGTCGTTTTGACACAACTCGATGATCAGCAGATTGAAGCACCTATCTCTTTCTTTAGTTCAAATCTGCAAGGAGATGAACTTAACTATTCAGAAGTTGAAAAACAAGCTTTTTCTGTGTTTAAATCTATTAAACACTTTAGGCCATTCCTCCTAAAAATTATACAAAATTCATTGTCCCATTTTCTGCAATGATACAATTACTAGTACAAAGAGAAGTAGGAGAAAAGAGAGCTAATTGGATAGCAACATTATAGGAATATGATATTATTAAACCATCCAATATTGTTAGAGGACAAGGGTTTTGCAAGTTATTAGCAGGAGCTTTCAATATTCCAGAACATCAAGATCAAGATAATATTGTTGAAGTTAATGAGATAAGTATCATAGATTCTGAATCTCAATATTCTGATATGATCTTTTACTTGAAAAATGGGTATGCTCCTCCTAATCTCAACCATAGAAGTAAGCGTGCTTTAATATTAAAAGCTAAAAACTTTGAAATCATTGATAATGTGTTATTCAGAGGAAATTATGATTCCATTTTGCTAAGATGTCTAAAGAAAATTGAAGCACACAAGGTTTTGTAGGAATTACATGATGGACCAGTAGGTGGACATTTTGGAGGAGATACTACAGCTCACAAGATAATTCATGCTGGATATTATTGGCCTACTTTTTTTAAATATGCCCATGATTATGTAAGGAAATGTGAGACTTTCCAAACTGCCAGTGGGAGAAAACAGAAACCAACCTTTCCTTTACAACCAGTAAACATTGAGCAACCATTTGAGCAATGGGGACTTGATATTATTGGAGAAATTGTTCCACATTCTTCCAAGAAACATACATACGTACGAAATGGGTAGAAGAAATCCCTTTAAAGGTATCCAATTTTGATGCGATCATTGAATTCATTGATCAATTCATCGTTACCAGGTTTGGTGTACCTAATGCCCTTGTTTTTTATAATTCATCTTATTGTTCTGGAAATATTATAATATAATTTGCTCTTAAAATAGGTTTCAAATTGAAATATTCTATAAATTATTACCCCCAAGGTAATGGTTTTGCAGAATCAACTAATAAAAATCTCATTAAAATCATCAAAAGAACAGTAGATCAAAATCAGAAGAATTGGCATAAGTATTTGATTTTTGCACTATGGGATGATCATATAAATCTTCAATTGGTACTTCACCTTCAATATTGTGTATGGGAAAGAAGCTGTAATACCTTCAAATCTAGCACTCCCATCTCTAGCCTTAGTACAATTCATTGAAGAAAATATTTCATCTTCTGTCCAACTAAGATTTGATCAAACTCTTAAATTAGATGAAGAAAGAGAAAAATCCAAAGTCACTCATGCTAAACATCAACAACTTATAAAATCCTCTTTTGATGCAAGTTTTACTGGGTCTAAAACATTACAAATCGGTGATCTTGTTTTCAAATGGGAAAAAGCACATGAAGATAAAGGAAAACATACTAAATTTCAAAAGATGTGCCTTGGACCATTTCAAATTATTGAAAATATTGGCTCATCAACATTCATATTGGAAGATCTCGCAGGAAAGAGATATTCTCTTCCTGTAAATGGGCTTATTTTGAAAAAAATATTTTCCTAAGAAGGCAACCCCTTCTTACCTGTACATATTTAATATGCAAGTTTGATTGTCTTAGAAATAATGTTGTTAAACAGTCTTCCATTGACTTTTTACTATTGAAAATATCTTTGAGAAAATACTGTAAATACTTATTTATGTGAATAGAAATTTTTAAGGAAGAGATTACAGTTTTGGAAAGTTAAAATAAAAAATGAAACTTTGGAAAATTATTTAAAAATTTAAAAAATCTTCTGAAACCTTAAGAATACTGTAAATCATTATAGTTTTATAAAGTAGAGAGGGGTTATTTATTAAAAGTAAAGAATTTTTCCAAATTTTGGCACTCAAAACTCTAAAAAAGTCATCCATTAACTCTTAAGGAGAAAATTCATTCACCCCATCCACTAAGGTTATGATTTTTTAGAGTGTAATTCTAAAAAATTATGTGTCTAATATAGAAGATAAGAGTTCTCATCACGAGTCTGCTTACCATGATCATAGGGAAGTAATCAAACTGACATTACCACCACTGCATACCAAAACAGGGTAATAGCTTATAATTATAAAACAAGGGGTCTCATCACGAGCCAACTTGTTCAGTTTAGTTACAAACAGTGAATGGCATTGTTATCAACTAGCTCCCAAACTAGGACAATGACTTTTAAGTTAAAAGAGTAAAAGAATCAAAAGATAGAATATCTTTATGAATTTATCTTTTAAAAAGTTATACTCTTAGATGGATGGGATAATTGATGATTAATGGTTAAAAGGTAACCTTATCGAATTTATGTACATTTGCAGGTAGCAGAGGCACTACCTATGACAAAAAAAAGTAAATTACAAAGCTAAATTGGAGAGGCCCCCTAGTTTATCTTTATCAACCAATAAAAGCTTGATTAAACCAAAAAATGTTTCCACTCTTTAAAATGGATTAAAAGGAAATTGTAAATGATTCTTATTTGAATTCAGAGTTCGATTTTATTTTGAATATTTCTGTCACACCTCCAAATTTCACACCCAACAAAAAAAATTTCTTCATGAACTCAGACTTGTAAGTATAGATTTATTATGAAATTTCACCTTTTTATCATGATGCTTTTCATCATCATATACTGTCGCAATTAAATCCTCTACTCCTACTTCTTACCTTATGCTAATTGCATCTCAAGGGTGAACATATTTTTCATGTCTTTGACCTTTACACATACTCACCTACCCTTGCAAATTCACCTTTGTCTTAAGGGTCATCTATGTCATTTATCGAATTGTTGAATATAATAAATAAGTTTTACTTGCTTGCATGTAATCAAACATAAATCAAATGATCTTTGGGTCAAACACAAGTTCGACCCTTCGACACATAGTTACGATTACTCCGCTATGTGTTTTGGTATAGCTTTGAGGGGAATGATTTTGTTTTTATGTTTATATGATTCGACATAGTATTGGAAATTGAATTGTTTTCCATACGTTTGGCATTAACCCTCATATACGCTGGTTGACATGACGCCTAACACGTTACATAAGATTTCCAATCGACTTCAGAGATTGTACTGCGAATTGAAATCCATATATACGTAAGGCGTATGGTCAAAATAGATTTTTGGTTGTTATGTGTATCACCGCGTGGTCCCTTGTGTCCACGTCAGGCGTCAAAATGGGTAACTGAGAGTGGAATAGTCTGTGTAGTTTGCCATACCCCTCCACTCGATGGTCTGGTGAGTCCACGTCGATGGCTAGCTCGGCACGTGGGATGTACATCGACCATACCAACACAGGTACCAGACATCTCGACTTGAATTCGAAGTTATACTCCATTAATGCGATCAGCTGCTGTTAACTCACCTCTGCTATTCTCGATCCATGGCTTGGCTTCCACGATTCTGCCAAGTGGACGATGGTGATCGTGTTTGGTTAGGGTTAAGGCGGTTATCGAAGCGTTATATAAGTTTTTTTGATAGAGCTGAGTCGGGTTTCTGCATTTTTCAACTCGTCGTGCACCTCTGCGTCTTCCAATTTCTACATTCGGCGGAGGGTTTGCAAATTCTCTGTTGCCAAGAAAACCATGGCGCTTGATTTTATCACGGATCATAAAGGTAAATACCCATAAGTGATTCAATTTAACTTTGTTATTGTGCTTAAATGATTTCGGGGACGTTGTTCCACTACGGTCATCTTATTGTTGATTCTGGTATTAGTCTTTGGTAATGAATGTACCTCTTGTTTCGGGCTACACGACTCATACTCTCGGCGCTTCCAATTGTGATTGAGTTTCGCTTTCGAAGTTATCGTCAATCCTACTCTTAACGGTTATGGATAATATATATTGGTATTTATACCTGCGAACGCGAGTGGGCTTCGCATCCCATCCAACAGACGTCTACCATTTCGTGGATTTTCATGAGGTAATTTCTTGTGCTTCTTGCCTCTGTTTTAAATTGCCACTTCCTCCTTATTCTGAAGATATGGCATGTTAATCCCTCTCTGGATACAAATTTGTTTTCAGGAATCTACGTATCTGGACCTTACGTTCCACAGGTATGGTTTTAACTGCTTTAGTATTTTCGTTCTTCACTTATTTCCCTACGCTATTACAAGTTGACTAATTCCCTTTGGTTTTGTTTGCATTTGTCGTTTACAGGTAAAAAATTGATTATGGCATGTTCGTAAACACAGCACTAAATCTTTTCAATCGTTAGGGTTGCTAACGTGGACCTCTTGGCCCCTCCAGGTCGGTATTCTTGTGGGATTTATTGCTCTTCTCCTGTTGCGTCGTTCTCATGGGCGTCGAAATATGATATCGACCTCCTGTACTATTGCGCAGAAGGGTGCTTGCTTAGATTTGTTCTGTTGAAGTAGGGGTTGCACGTTTAATACTCCAGCCTAATAGGCTCCTTATGTATTTTGACATTTTGGGACATACATAAAATTTCTATGCTGCTAGATGGAATTTCGATATACTAAGCCACCGCATAATTTTACCGGGACTGTATAAATTGTGTGTAATTCTTTTCTATATATATATATATATATACAATAAACTTTGACTTTGTTTAGTGTGCTCATCAGCACAGAAAAAAGGATTTTGGTAACTCTATTATGGTTCCAGATCATCAGAATTTTTCGGGAAGATTTTATATAATTTCTATCTCTTCTTCTGATGTATATTAATCTAATTGTGTCAAAATGACAGTTTCTCTGCTCATAATTATATTGAACCTGTCTAGACAGATGAATGGCATGCTGGAATTTATGAGTCTATTTTTTTCTTCTCCTAAACATAGGTTAATATTTGTGGAAGTCTAGAAATTATATTCTCCTGCTTTCCCGAATTTTCTGCATAACTCTCTATTCTTCAGTTTCTTCTCATTTTATTATATCTAGTTACCCAGCTTTTGTCTACTTGTGTACATGGTAATAAATGTTTTTAAAGGCTGGTTATGGGATTAGAACCCATTCCATCTCTTCTCTTGATAAATGAAAATAGTGTTTATATAAAGGTATTGTACATACATATTGAAATAGTTTAGCTCTTTACTACTGTAGTTCTCAACTGCTTACTCATAATTATTACCTTATATGGAATCAATCTCTGTGATATGATATTAGAGTAGTTTTCAGGAGATCATAATTTCTATTACATGTTGTTTATAAATAGGTACTCCTTTCCTCCCTTAGGCAAAGTGACTCATGCACAACCTGGTTGATTTGAACTATTAAATTTTCTGGAATTATAACAGAATTTCTTGGCTGAACTTAAGATCAGTTTATTGATTCTCTCCCTATGTGTCTTTCATAAACAGTATAAGTCTTAATTTATATCCTGCTATAGTTCTGGTATACTATAGTGAATTTCATTTCTCTCTAGTGTAGCTGTAAATAAAATTATTCTAGGAAACAAAAGCAGATTAAAAACAAATTCACAATGTTTCCTGAAAGAACAAGGTTTCCTCAGATTTAACCCCACCCTGGGTTTAGACATTCTGTGGAATTCCACTTTACAGGTTTTTCTTCTACAACTATACAGGATGACCAGGTTACTGCCCGGTGACTACATTCTGTTAAATGTAGACTAATAATATAAACTAACTTAGAAGTAAATTTTGTTTTTATATGTAGCCAATTCATACTATAGCAATCAATAAGACAAATTTTCTCAGAGACATACCACTTGTGCAGTAGACCAACCTCCCAACCTTAGAGTTCTTCTGTCTCCCAGAACTCACCCCCGAGCTGAGATCACCTCCTATAGCAGATTAACCTCTAATCTGTACAAGAGCAGCTTATTTAAGCTATTGTTCCCCAAAGCATGTTTCTAATTCTGCGTCCAGAATCTCGGGATGCTTTTCTTCCTGTTTGCCTAGGCTTCCCACTTAGGGATTCTTTAAAGCTGTTTTATGCTTTTCCTCAGCTTTTCTAGCTTTTTACCTCTTCCCAACTACTTTCCTCATCATTGGGGAAATTCAGATTTTTCCTCAAAAATCTAAATTTAAAACTTACTATCTTCCAAGGATTTTTTGAAAGATTGTGGGGAAATATTGCCTCATCCATCCTCATAGATTTAGCAAGTGATCTCATCATCTCATTTTTGGTCAATTTGCACCACCATAATTTATTCATTTCCTCAATTAAATGTTTTAATTACATTCACAACATAATTATCCTTTGGGGTCCACTCCCCTTAGGATTTAAAGGTCAAGTATCCAACTTTAAAATGCAATCACATGAATTGGGGGTGTTACATATTCCCCCTCTGAAAATAAACACCGTCCTCGGTGTTGTTATTCAACTACTAGAGTTTATTTTGCAAATAAAAATGGATATTTTTCCATCATTTCAGTCTCTCGTTCCCAGGTAGCTTCTTCAGCAGTAAAGTGCTTCCACTGCACGTTTACTCTGGCTACTGTTCTGCTTCTCAATTCAATTTCTTCCCGCTCCAATATTTGAAGCGGTTCTGGCAGAAACTCCCCTTCTGGTTCCACCTATACAACATTCCAATCAACTATGTGAGAAGCATCATGCACATATCTTTTTAGCAATGAAACATGAAAGACATCATGAACTCTAACATGGGGTGGTAAGGCCAGCTAGTACGCCACTGGTCCCACCCTTTCTAATATTTCAAAGGGACCATAGTATCGAGGGGACAATTTTGCACAACTCCCAGCATAAAGGGTGCTCTTTTTGGGTTTAATACGCAAATATACATGCTCCCCAATTTTAAATTCTCTATGCACTCTTTTCTTATCTGCATAACTCTTCTGGCGATCTTGTGTTTTCTTGATGTTCTTTTGTATCTGTTTGACAATTCCTTCCATTTCTTGTAAGGCATCGGGTCCCAACATCAGTTTGTCTTCTGGCTGACTCCAGCTCAAAGGGGTACGACACTTCCTCCCATACAGTGCCTCAAACGGACTCATTTTAATGGAGGATTGATAGATGTTATTATAGGAAAATTCACCTAAATGTAAGAAATATTCCCACTTTGAGGGTCTATCCATCACATACATTCTCAACATGTCCTCCAAAATTTGATTTGTTCTTTCCGTTTGACCATCAGTCTGAGGGTGGTAGGCGGTGCTAAAATTCAATTTAGTGCCCATTCCTCCAAATAACCCCTTCCAAAAGGCTGCTGTAAACTTAGCATCCCTATCGGACACAATCACCTTAGGAACTCCATGGAGCCTTACTATCTCCTTCAGAAACACATTCGCTACTTGAGCTGTTCCAAAGGTAGATTTCACTGGTATAAAGTGAGAAACTTTGGTTAAAGTGTCTACCACTACCATTACAGAATCATGCTGGTATTTGGTTTTGGGTAATCCTGTAATGAAGTCCATGGAAACGGTGTCCCACTTCCATTCTGCAATGGGAAAAGGGTTCAGAAGACCAGCAGGATGCTGATGTTCCACCTTAACTAATTGACATTCCATGCATCTACTTAAATATTCTGCTACCTCTCTCTTCATTCCTGGCCAGAACAGCTTCTTTTTCAGGGCAGTTAACATTTTCTGATACCCTGGATGGCCTGCATAGGGTTGTTTGTGTTACTCATCCAGAATTTCTCTTTTTAAAGACTCTACATTGGGAATATACAATCTGTTCTTATAACAAATCAGCCCTTTTTGGTTTTGGGAAAAGTCAGTTTTCTCCTTTTTCTATAATTTCACCAAAAGTGTTTCATAATTTGGGTCTTGGTTGGCAGCCTTACTCACCAACTCTTCTATGTCTATCTGAGCACTACTTCCAATATTATTGATATGCTGACAAGCATTTCTGCTCAATGCATCAGCAACTTTATTCTCCTTCCCTTTAATATGTTTTATATCCATGTCAAACTCACTTAAAAAGGACAGCCATCTGGCTTGTCTGGCATTCAATTCAGTTTGAGAAAAGAGATATTTGAGGCTAATATGATCAGTCATCAATGTAAATCTTTTTCCAAGAAGATAGTGCCGCCACATTTTCAGAGCATGAATAACAGCTGCTAACTCTAAATCATAAGCACTATAATTCTGTTCGTGTATCTTCAGTTTCCTGGATTCATAGGCAATCACGAAGTTTTCCTGCAAAAGGACTCCTCCCAATCCTTCTCCGCATGCATCCGTACATACCACAAATTCCATATCAGGATCTGCAATCTTCAGTATAGGGGCTGTGGTAAGTTTCAGCTTTAATTGGTCAAAATTGTTTTGGCATTTTTCCGTCCCTTCAAACTTGACACCTTTCCTCTGTAAGGAAGTGATGGAATGGGCTATGGTAAAAAATCTCTCCACAAATCTGCGATAATAGCCGGCAATCCCCATGAATGATCTAACTGCTGAAACATCAGAGAGTACTGGCCATTCTTTTATAGCCTTTATCTTCTCCGGATCAACAGCAAGGCCTTGTTCAGAAATAATATGACCCAAGTATTGGATCTTGTCCTTATAGAACTCACATTTGCTAAATTTAGCGTATAGCTGATTTTCATTTAGAGTTTGCAGCACTATCCTCAGGTGTTCTTTGTGTTCCTCTTCACTGTTTGAGTAAACTAAAATATCATCTATGAACACAAGAACAAATTTATCCAAATACTTGTTCAATACACTGTTCATTAGGCACATGAACGTGGTAGGGGCGTTTGTCAAACCAAAAGGTAGAACTACAAATTCATAGTGGCCATACCTGGTTCTAAAGGCTGTTTTGCTGATGTCTTCTTCTTTAATTCTGAGCTGGTGGTAACCAATTCTTAAGTCAATTTTTGAGAACATTGAAGTCCCTCTCACCTGATAAAAAAGATCATCAATTCTTGGCAAAGGATATCTATTTTTAATGGTCAACTTATTCAGTTGCCTATAATCAATGCACATCCTGAAAGTTCCATCTTTCTTTTTCAAGAACAACACTGGTGCTCCCCAAGGAGACACACTTGGTCTGATATACCCTTTGTCTAGCAGTTCTTGCAGTTGCATTTTCAATTCTATAAGTTCAGGAGGACTCATTCGATAAGGTGCTCGTGAAACAGGTGTTGCTCCTGGCACTAGATCGATTGAGAAGTCAATCTCTCTTTTGGGGGGAAGATGAGGGATTTCCTTTGGAAAAACTTCCTTGAATTCTCTTATTACTGGTATAGCATCCAGTAATTCTCCTTCAGTTTTCTGTTCTGTTTCTTGCACATGCACTGCATAAACCTGATATCCTTTTCTAGCTGTTCTTTTTAATTGCAATGCTGAAATTTGTCTGACAGAAATAGGTTTTTGTTTCCCTTTTAGAATGAAAGGTTTCCTTTCCTCATCTACACAGTGCAAGGTCTTATCCCAGCAATTCATCAAAGCTTTCTTCTTTTCCAGCCAGTCCATTCCTATCAATAAATCATATGACCCTAAGGGTAAAATGTTCAAATTTACTTCTGTTCGGAACTCATTTAATTTGATTTCTGTTCTGGGCAGTTTATGTGTTACCTTTCTTTTTGTTCCAGTGGCGAGCTGTACTAGCCATGACTATTGAAATTTTTCAGTTTTTAAGTTACATTTTTCTACAATCTTTGGATTAATGTAACTCAAAGAAGCACCTGGATCAATCAGAACAGAAACAGGTAGGTCAGAAATCTTACCCTCCATTTCCACCATGGTTGCTTGATGCTCTACTTGCCGATTTTCCAGGGCTGCACTGATAGTTGGTATGTTTCTGGCTATATCATTTACTGTTGTTGCTTCCCGATCCCTCATGAGCATATGAACATTTCTATGGGGGTAGTCCCTCAAAAGATGGGGTTCTCCACAGCCCCAACATTTCAAGGGCTCCTTCATTCTAATTGTTCCCTCCTTTTTACTGTCTCCATCTATTGGTTTCGATGACACTTGAGACTGTGCAGTTTGACTTTCTTTGGGTTTACCAAACCTTTTCCTCTGATGATCTCTGCCAAAATTCTTCGAATAGGTTGGTTTCTGTTTTCTCCCTTTGAATTCATTCTTACTTACCCAACTTTTCCCTTGGTCAGTTTTTCCTTTGAACTGTTGGTAACACAATCTAGCTTTTCTAACGGCTTCGTCCATTGTTTTTGGGTTGTCAAACTCAATTTTCTCTTTGTATACCATAGGCAAACAATTCCGAAATCTCTGTACCTTTGCCTTTTCTTCCCTTATGTAAGGTACATATCTTAATAGATTGGTAAATTTTGTAACAAACTCATCGATAGTGAGTTGTCCCAATCTAAGCTCATGAAATTCTTTTGCTTTGTCATCATAGTATTGCTCATTCAAGTAGCGATTCTTGAATTTAGCCTGGAAATCTTCCCAAGTAACTGTCTTTTCATCTATGGCATGCACCATCTTTGTCTCCTCCCACCACAAGGTAGCCTTACCTTGTAGCTAGTAGACAGCTAATCTGGCCTTCAGATTGCTTTCATATTCATAAACCTGGAAATACTTAATCATATTCAGCAACCAGGCTTCAGCATCCTCCTCCTTTTCCCCATCATAGGAAGGAGGTTTGATTTTCCGGAATTCCCCTTGTAATTCCTTTTGATGCTTATTCTGATGTCGAATAGCATCTTCCTCATCAGATTCATCAGTCTTCCTCTTCCCGGAACCTTCGCCTTCTTGGCTGTTCCGTGAGGTTAATTCCCTGAGGAGCTTTTCCTGCTCCTCACTGGCTAATGACAATCTGTCATTCTGGCTATTTATCTCAGCCAATTCTTGTTGCAAAGTTCGCAACATAGCCATCATGGCCGCATTCGGATCTGGCTCACCCTGCAGATCTACATAAATTCCACCACCTTCTTCCATTCTATCACCTCACTGTACACTACATAGCACAGGTCAGTGAACAGAAAAACGCAAAACAACAAAACCAAAACTTTTGCTACAGCAATAAATTTACACAGTGAGTACACAGCAATTGTGAGCACAAAGTTACCAGCCCAGTTTTATAACTTGGGCTCTGATACCATTTGTCACACCTCCAAATTTTACACCCAACAAAAAAAAAATTCTTCATGAACTCAGGCTTGTAAGTATAGATTTATTATGACATTTCACCTTTTTATCATGATGCTTTTCATCATCATATACTGTCACAATTAAATCCTCTACTCCTACTTCTTACCTTATGCTAATTGCATCTCAAGGGTGAACATATTTTTCATGTCTTTGACTTTTACACATACTCGCATACCCTTGCAATTTCACCTTTGTCTTAAGGGTCATCTATGTCATTTATCGAATTGTTGAATATAATAGTAAATTCCATGGCACGTATAATCAAACATAAATTAAATGATCCTTGGATCAAATGAAAGTTCGACCTTTCGACACCTTAGTGACGATTTCTCCGCTATGTGTTTTGGTATAGCCTTGAGGGAAATGATTTCGTTTTTTTTATGTTTATATGATTCGACATAGTATTGGGATTTGATTTTTTTCCATACGTTTGGCATTAACCCCCATATACGCTGGTTGACATGACACATATCACGTTACATAAGATTTCCAATCGACTTCAGATATTGTACTGTGAATTGAAATCAATATACACGTAAGGCGTATGGTCAAAATAGATTTTAGTTGTTATGTGTATCACCGTGTGGTCACTTGTGTCCACGTCAGGCGTCATAATGAATAACTGAGAGTGGGATAGTTGTGTAGTTTTCCATACCCCTCCACTCGCTTGTCTGGTGAGTCCACGTCGATGTGCTAGCTCGACACGCGGGATGTACAGCAACCATACCAACACAGGTACCGGACATATCGACTTGAATTTGGATTTATACTCCATTAATGCGATACGCAAATCTTAACTCACCCCTACTACTCTCGATCCGTGGCTTGGCTTCCACGATTCTGCCAAGTGGACGATGGTGATCGTGTTTGGTTAGGGTTAAGGTGGTTATCGATGAGTTATATAAGTCTTTTGGATAGAGCTGAGTCAGGTTTCTGCATTCTTCAACTCGTTATGCACCTCTGCGTTTGCCAATTTCTACATTTGGCCGAGGGTTTGTGAATTCTCTGTTGCAGAGAAAACCATGGCGCTTCAGTTTTATCCACCAGATCTCAGGTAATTACCTCAGCGTTCAGTTTAACTTTATTGTATGCTTAAATGATTTCAGGACGTTGTTCCACTCTGGTCATGCGCTGGTTCTGAGTATGCATTCAATCTTTGGTAATGGATATGCCTCTTGTTTCAGGCTACACGACTCATACTCTCAGCGCCAATTGTGATTGAGTTTCGCTTTCAGGGTTATCGTCAACCCTACTCCTGCAAGTTCATAGGATGATACTCCTTCATGTTATGCCTCTGGTGTGGTGGGCTTCGCATCCCATCCAACAGACGTCTACCATTTCATGGATTTTCATGAGGTAATTTCTTGCGCTTCTCGCCTCTGTTTTAAATTGCCACTTCCTCCTTATTCTGAAGATATGGCATGTTAATCCCTCTCTGCATACAAATTTGTTTTCAGGAATCTACGTATCTGGACCTTACGTTCCACAGGTATGGTTTTAACTGCTTTAGTATTTTCGTTCTTCACTTATTTCCCTACGCTATTACAAGTTGACTAATTCCCTTTGGTTTTGTTTGCATTTGTCGTTTACAGGTAAACAATTGATTATGGCATGTTCGTAAACACAGCACTAAATCTTTTCAATCGTTAGGGTTGCTAACGTGGACCTCTTGGCCCCTCCAGGTCGGTATTCTTGTGGGATTTATTGCTCTTCTCCTGTTGCGTCGTTCTCATGGGCGTCAAAATATGATATCGACCTCCTGTACTGTTGCGCAGAAGGGCGCTTGTTTAGATTTGTTCTGTTGAAGTAGGGGTTGCACGTTTAATACTCCAGCCTGATAGGCTCCTTATGTATTTTGACCTTTTGGGACATACATATAATTTCTATGCTGCTAGATGGAATTTCGATATACTAAGCCACCGCATAATTTTACCGGGACTGTATAAATCGTGTGTAATTATTTTCTATATATATATATATATATATATACAATGAACTTTGACTTTGTTTAATGTGCTCGTCAGCATAGAAAAAAGGATTTTGGTAACTCTATTATGGTTCCAGATCATCAGAATTTTTCGGGAAGATTTTACATAATTTCTATCTCTTCTTCTGATGTATATTAATCTGATTGTGTCAAAATGACAGTTTCTCTGCTCATAATTATATTGAACCTGTCTAGACAGATGAGTGGCATGCTGGAATTTATGAGTCCATTTTGTTTCTTCTCCTAAACATAGATTAATATTTATGGAAGTCTAGAAATTATATTCTCCTGCTTTCCAGAATTGTCTGCATAACTTTCTACTCTTCAGTTTCTTCTCGTTTTATTATATCTAGTTACCCAGCTTTTGTATACCTATGTACATGGTAATAAATGTTTTTAAAGGTTGGTTATGGGATTAGAACCCATTCCATATTTTCTCTTGATAAATGAAAATAGTGTTTATATAAAGGTATTGTACATACGGATTGAAATAGTGTAGCTCTTTACTACTGTAGTTCTCAACTGCTTACTCATAATTATTACCTTATATGGAATCAATCTCTGTGATATGATATTAGAGTAGTTTTCAGGAGACCATAGTTTCTACTACATGTTGTTTATAAATAGGTACTCCTTTCCTCCCCTAGGCATAGTGACTCATGCACAACCTGGTTGATTTGAACTATTAAATTTTCTGGAATTATAACAGAATTTCTTGGCTGAACTTGAGATCAGTTTATTGATTCTCTCCCTCTGTGTCTTTCATAAACAGTATAAGTCTTAATTTATATCCTGCTATAGTTCTGGTATACTATAGTGAATTTCATTTCTCTCTAGGGTAGCTGTAAATCAAATTATTCTAGGAAACAGAAGCAGATTAAAAACAAATTCACAATGTTTCCTGAAAGAACAAGGTTTCCTCAGATTTAACCCCACCTTGGGTTTAAATATTCTGTGGAATTCCACTTTACAGGTTTTCCCTCTACAACTATACAGGATGACCAGGTCACTGCCTGGCGACTACATTCTATTAAATGTAGACTAATAATATGAACTAACTTAGAAGTAAATTTTGTTTTTATATGTAGCCAATTCATACTATAGCAATCAATAAGACAAATTTTCTCAGAGACATACCACTTGTGCAGTAGACCAACCTCCCAACCTTAGAGTTCTTCTGTCTCCCAGAACTCACCCCCGAGCTGAGATCACCTCCTATAGCAGATTAACCTCTAATCTGTACAAGAGCAGCTTATTTAAGCTATTGTTCCCCAAAGCCTGTTTCTAATTCTACGTCCAGAATCTCAGGATGCTTTTCTTCCCGTTTGCCTAGGCTTCCCACTTAGGGATTCTTTAAAGCTGTTTTATGCTTTTCCTCAGCTTTCCAGCTTTTTACCTCTTCCCAACTACTTTCCTCATCATTGGGGAAATTCAGATTTTTCCTCAAAAATCAAATTTTAAAACTTACTATCTTCCAAGGATTTTTGAAAGATTGTGGGGAAATATTTGCCTCATCCATCCTCATAGATTTAGCAAGTGATCTCATCATCTCATTTTTGGTCAATTTGCACCACAATAATTTATTCATTTCCTCAATTAAATGTTTAATTACATTCACAAAATAATTATCCTTTGGGGTCCACTCCCCTTAGGATATAAAGTTCAAGTATCTAACTTTAAATTGTAATCACATGAATTGGGGGTGTTACAATTTCTGAGATAGTTTTCTTTGTCTTTAAATTTTTTTAATTATAACAGATGTATTGTTCACTTTATTTTTTTAGAGATAATTATTTGTCCTAGTGAATCGCCAATTTTTCTACTGTGCAACAACCCTCCCCATTCCAATTTTTTTTTTGTTAATTTTTATAAGGAATCGGACCCCTTTTCTTTTCTAGATAGGAATAGAATCAATAAATGTTTTGTGGAAATCCGATTATCATGAAATAGAATCAAACCCCAATAAAAATATTTATTTTAAAACACATAAAGGCATTAATCGCATATCTCATATTCAAATTTCAACAATTAAATGTGTTATCAAACACCTCTGATGCAATTAATCGATCATAAAAACTCATATCGCATCGATATAAGTTTATTTTTTCCATTTTGAAAATGTCTGATGCGATGGATCCAATCGCAATCTCAAATCGAGGAAGCATCACATTCTTATATGACCTTTGAAAAGTTCTAATGCAATGAAGTCTTATCGCAGTCACAAGTTGATAAAGTCATGCAACAATTTGTTTCTTTTGGAAATATCTGAAGCGACAGAGCCCTATCACAAATAGCGGATCGACAAAACCAAGCACATCTTCATGCACCCTTTCTCTGATGCGACAGAGCCCTATTGAAAATTTCAAATCGCTCATAACTCATAGCCAAAAATTTCTCACTACAAATCTGCATGTGATATCTTTTTAAATTAAAAAAAAGGTGCTCCTAAATGATAAATTGATTTAATTTAAGAAATATCGCACCTTCCATGCCAACTCATCATAATCGCAAATTGCAAAAGGGAAATACCTAAACCTGATATTGAAAACATCCGATCTCTGATATATGATTATTATTATTGATTGAAAAATATATAAAAGTTATGGTATGAATGATCTAAAAGGACCGTTATGAAATGTACGACGAGACAACTTGAAAAAGCATTAAAACTCACATCTCATGAAGAAAATCATTAATGGATAATCACGATTAAAGTCAACCATGGATTTCATATTCAGTAAAATACTATTTTTTTTATCCACCATCTTTATTGTGATTAAATGCCCTTAGCTCCGCTCTATTCGATATTCATTCTTAACATAATTTCCTTGTCCTTCTGTTAAATCTGTTCTATTTTGCAGACCTGAGGAAAAAGCTAAGAGCCGTAAAAATGTCTAAGAAATCTAAGAGAGCGAAGCTCCCCGTCATCCTGAAAGAGCAACCGGCGAAACCAGCTAAATCAGCTAAATTGAAAGTTTCTGATACGACTTGTTTAGGTCTTGGAAAATCTACGTGGGAAGGAGTGTATAACCTACTAGAAGTAGAGGATTTGACTGTAATATCAGAAGAAGAGGAGGAAACATTAGATTCGCCGATAAGACAAGATCTCACTCTCAAAGACTTGGCAAGCTCCTACCTTCATAAAGTAGTAGCTCGCGCAAATGTCCTCCCATATAATGACTTAGTAAGATGGGTTATAGAAAGCATCAATATAACACATAGAACATTCTTTACATCATATGGGAAAAGTTTTGGTTCCTTCAAAGTGGAATATATGAAACAGATGTATCACCTACCTGATCATTAGTAATTCTACAACAAAGCTTTTTTGGAAGAGTTTGCAAAAGAAAATGAAGTCGAGTCAGACCCCATTAAAGATTGGAGGCATTTTCCTGAAAAACATAAACATGAATCTTCAGGTATGTACTCTGTTGAATCTTTGGCATCTCCCTACTGTTATGCTGTAGCCATGCTATTAAGATTATTTGGAAAGGTCAACTCTGAAAGATTTTCTATTGAAATGGTTGCCCTAATTAAATCTGCCGCTAATTCTTATGTTAGGGATTGGGAAACTATTTTATCTGATAAAATGGTGAGTAAAATCCTAGATTATAGGAAAAATAGGTCTGTAACTACCTAAACAATACCTCCATACTATATGAGTGCCTATGTCATGGATACTATATGTTTCAATTCTGATTTTCCTGTATTAGGATGGAAATGGACTTCTCCAAATCCAATGTCTATTCATATATATCATAAGTATCTATGGAAGCCTTATTATAAATACCACATGTACAAAATTTGTCATGGTTTCATTTTACCATTTCATCAATTTATTTTCAATAAACCTACTCTGAGGTTATCCGATGAGGCTAGTATTGATCTAAGTTCAATCGGAAGTTGGTTTGGGGAAGAGAAATTTAATTATATCTGGATATTTGAGAGTATCTCTGATCCTCATGTCTTGCCTTTGTATGTTCCTAAAAAATTATTGGCCCAAGAGGTGGCTTATCAATTGAATGAGAAAGGAATGTCCAGGAACCTAAAAAACTCTAAAAAGCTGATGTGGCCCACTTTTCCCCTCCAATGTGGAGCTTTTACTCTGCATGATTTCAAACATGCAGAGAAAGAAGCCCTAAAAATAAAAGACCTCAAGTTTGCAACCATCCCCAGAAGGCAATACGACCCAAATAAGGTTTCCTTTGACTTTACATCCATGGTACAAGTTTCCAAGTTTGAACATGAAGTTGATGATTTTGACGACCTATTTGCCTCAGCTGAGGGGTTTTCGTAGATTAATCATTTAGGAAATTCAAGGTTTGGAACATAGGGCATGGACAAATTATTACAATTCAAAAACAAGAGACTGCTCCCAATCCCTCTTGATCAGTTGAAACTAACCTACAGGAATAAAAGAACACTGAAGCAGAACATAAGAAAGAGAATATAAACAATAAGGCTGATATCCAAACTGAAAAGGAAAAAACATGTGAGAAGAATGGAGATTCCTCTGAGATGGATATCGATGATTAGTGAAAATTACTAAGACAATATGAGCAGTTTGCCCAGTAGATCGGGGACCAGAGTAATTCTCAAAAAATGTCTACAGTACCATTGACCGCAACACAAAAACTCATGATGACCAGTGTTACAAGAACACTTGGCAACACTGACAGTCAGAATGTTGAAATCATTCCTCAAAACCCATCTGAGCAAATTGTGTTAAAAATTGAAGATATACCACCTCTCGATGTCTTCTACAGCCCAAAGAATATGGGTATAGTGATAAAGCAAAGAAAGAAAAAAAAAATTATCAAGGGCCATTTTCAATTCCCCAAGTTGAAGTAATAAATGTTATTTGGAAGGACTCTGAATTTAATCCTTCAGAGGACCTAACCAAATTATCTCAATATGTAGGGGCCTATACTGCAGCAACAATGGACAAAGCCTCTGAATTTAGTCAATTTATTAAGGAAAAGAATCTAAAGATAGCACTGTTGGAAGAATACACAACAGCAGATCAACATAAAATATCACAGCTAGAACAGCATCTGAGTGAAGAAAAAAAAAATTTGAGTAGCTAGAAAAGAAATTGAATATTGAAAAGAAAAATTTTGATCAGCAAGCTTTAAATAAAGAATAGAAATTTTCCCAGGAAGTAAATAAGTTACAGACATTGATTCAAAAGGAGAAAGCTGCCAAGGAAGAACAGAATGTGATATTAGAGGAAAAAACACAAAAATTCAAGGATTATCCTGAACTAGATATATTTAAAATATAAGCTCTTGAATTAAGTAAATTGTTGTCCCAACAACTTGATGATTTATGTCATAAAATATCACAAGCTGATCCTTTCTGTGAAATAACATCATCACTCATTGAAAAAACAGTTAATGCAAGATTAGAATTTGAAGATGCTGATGAGAAGATTTCAGGATTTCTCACATGGCATAATACAGAGAAGGGAATAACTGAAAATCTTCTAAGGATTGAGGAATCCCATAAGGAAACTTTATTTGCAGAATGGGAAAATCAGTTAATCAAAAGAGAACGTGCTACCTCCAGAGTAAGGGTTGTGATGAAAAATTTAACACAGTTAATCAATGACAGTTTATATGTAGGCAACCTAATTTTAGATTGTACTCCAGGGAAGTTACCAAAGGTCAAAGAAATAGATAAACAATGGAAACAGGACTTAGCTAATAAAGACCAAAAGATCAACTCAATACAGGGAATCACATCGGATGTGTTATGGTTTTATTTAGTTAAGCCACATAGTCAGTAGATGACCACCAAATGTCTCTCTAGTATGATCAGTTACATCATCCCAGAGCTTTGGGATGCTATGTATGCTATTCAGCTACATTCTCGTTTAAGTCATCCAATTGAAGTAAAGGAGATGTTGTCAATCTGCCAGCTACGCACACTAGACATGATGGAAATACAATGAACCAATTTTCTTATAGATTACAATTCTATTTTCGGATCTCTGATGTTCATCTTAATCGATATTTTTAGATAATTTATTTTTAAGTCTTCTTATTTAAACCCTTTCAGGAATTTAGAAAGGGTGTCCTGAATTTGTAATAATTTTTGACTTGGAAGATACACTTTTGTACTTCTAAAACATATTATTTTTTATGATGGATCACATTTTGTGATTTTATGAGGAATCATTTTTAAGAATCTGCACTCTTGCGTCTTGGAAATAGTTCTAAGTGAAAGAATAGAATTGGAGTATTAATTGCATTGGAGGATTATAAACGTATCTGGTATTTTTAGCATTTCTATTTTAGTTTTCTTATGTTAAGAAATATTCTTGATTAAATTTGCTATTGTTTATACGTACATGATTCTCAAAACATTTCTCTATTATATCATTTGTGAAAATATGGAAATGTTATCTTTCATAGTATGTATAACAGTATTTCATATAAAACTATGAATATGATATTTTATTATAACTCTGTTTAATTCCTTAAATAGAGTTATAATCATATGAAATCTCAGCTTTATTTTAAATAAATAATTGATCTTCATGATTGTTTACTTAATTGAAATAAGTCTTAAATCATGTTCATTGTTGAATACCCAGGTTAGTTTAGAGTCACTTGTCTTTATTAGTCAGTAGATTAAATATTAAGAACTTCACCATCCATTATAAAAACACTTTATCACCAACCCATCTATTATAGGGAAATTGGTCCCATAATATCCAGTCATAGCCACTATCATAAATGGAAAAGGAGTTGTTCCAAGGTTTGGACTGGGTGGTTTCCCCATTGTTTGAAGCTAGGATTTCAGGGGCTTCAAAACCTCCATATATGCTTCCTTCATCCATCCGCACAATGAAAGCCACCTCTTCTAGGTCTCACATTTGCACATGCTTCCCTTGCACATCTATATTATGCACAATAAAAGCCACCTTCACATAACTTTCTCTATTTCTACCTTAGCAAATGCTTCCTCCGCACTCCCTACAATAAAATCTACCTCCATATAATTTCCTTATAATTTTCAAAGCTTCCTCCACACATCTACAAAATTAAATTTAAAGCTAAGATTTAATAAAAATATCAAAGATGCTATGAAGTGCGTACAAGTGAGGGAGTGCAAAAAAGTGTGATTAGCAATAAAAAAAAGGCTCATTGATAGATTCTATAGTTAATGTAGGGATGGATGTTATTATTATGTGTAATGAAATCATGTTGATTGTACAAATGAATCGAGTGAAGAACAATCTAGAATTCTATTTAATTAGAAATAATGTTGAGCTAATTCTAAGTTGTTGTCTTGTTCATTGTTGGGTGTAGTATTAGTGGAATAAATGATTCAACATTTATTTTCAACCTAGAATTGTAAACTCAGAGACACAACACTGGAAATACAAAAAATATCTTGAAAAGCCCCTGAAACCACTCTTCACTATAATCTATGCTTTAAAAAATGATGCATAAACCCCCAATTCAATTCATTCACTAAGCTTCACACTCCTCATCAGAAACCATGTAAACAAATGGCATATTACCATTTTATTAATATAAAACCTAAAGTACTAATCAACCTTTGGACTAGCCAATAACTCCTTCAAATCAATCAAAATACTATCTTATAATTCTAATGTTCCCAAATAATTGCATTCAATCCAAGAGAAAATATTTTGAAATCAAGAAAGAATTCTCAATATCAATATAAAACCTTATCAAAACCTTTGTTCTGAATCCTTCTTTCTCTTTCAACTCTGTGTGAAAACAAAGAAATTATAACCACTACACTATGGATATAAAAAGTGTAACTCGAATCTTCTTTAAAAAAAAAAATATTTCAACCACAAAATTTCTTTACTATATGCAAACAAAATACATCAATAAGATAGACATGTTTTATATGCACTAGTCAAATTAGCTCCATTCACTTTATTATTTACCTATAAAAAAAGACACATGGAAATAACACTCTCTTCAAACCAAACTTCATAAATAATAACCTAATTCATACATAAGAAATGAGAGAAATGTTCTTCATTAAGTCATTCCAATAAGTTTCATAAAATGAGATCAAACATGTTGATGTTCTTTGCTCAATACTTGTTCCTACACTATGAGTGCAAGATCTCAATAAGTTTCACTATGTCACTCTTTAAATGTATGAGATGTTCATAATGATCGAAGATAAAATATTATACATTTAAACAACCAAAAAATCCAAACCCTATTACTATATCAGTTAACCATGATCCAAATAGTATGCTTTTTCTTGAATCAAAAATTGCCTCCCTCAGTTTCATATGGATAGGGTTAGTAATGCTTATTGCAAACCTTAGATTTGGAGAAGGATCGGTTGTCTTCCTTGTTCAAATAAATATAATTAATCAACTCTAGAAGTTTGTTTTCATGACTTTTAAACCCTAATATTGTTTCAAACAACAACATATATCTCGATCACAGAGTGAAATGCATATTTAGAGAATAGAGGAGGAAATATGAATTTCACCCTAATTTCCTTGACAAGATACAAGTATCAACCTTAGATATCTTAAGCATGAAAGGAATAAATTCAAATAAATTTACTTTGTTTATTCTTATTTCTTATAAACACATTATCAAAGTTGACACAACAATCAAAATCCTTTGCTATGGAGTGACTAGGGTTTAATTGATATTCACAAGTCTCACGTTGTTATAGATCAAGCACCAACTTGTTAATGACCCTAAAAATCTTGTTAAAGGTCATCAAACCCATAAGTTAATCTTTAAGTTGTTGGATTTTGGAATGAATGCTCATAGAATAACATAGAAAAAATATACTTTCCTTCAACATCAATTGAGAGGCCTCAATCCTAACTCATTAAAAAACAACTGAAATATATTTCATAGCACATGAAATATATGATATTATCAGCAACATAGGGTGACCTGCATAATTAAAGAAACAAATCCCTTTTGAATTCGAAACAGGGTATCATTATATACTAACATAAGTACGATCGTGTAATTAAAATAATTGCCATTTTTGAAAATAGTAAAATTAGTTATTTGTTATTATAATTTTTTAATTAATTATGAGTGAATTAATAATTAATAATGAATTAATAAATTCTTTAATGAATTAATTAATAATTATTAATATTTATTAATCAATAATGATAATAAATTTAATTTTCAATAATAATAATAATAACTATGTGGATAGGCATCTCTCCTGCTAGAATTGCTTACTTTAATATTTGTCTTGCTATATTTGTCTTGGTTGTATTTTTTTTATCAGATGGTGTAAACTTAAAGATGTCAACATATTCTCATCGTTTCCAATTGATAAATAGATGGAAATCATGCCACTAACTTTCTTTGATATCTAAATCATATGTTTAAACCTTAAATTATTTTTTCAGAAAGCATGATTAAACATTTACTGTACAAAATCATATGTTTAAACCTTCAATTATTTTTTTACAAAGCATGATTAAACATTCACTGTACAAGTTATCTATAAACACCTATGAATATTAAAGAAAAGGAATTGAAAATAAAAATGTTAAAACTTATATTATTGAAAGGTGGTTGCACATGATAGTAAGTTACATTATTAAAAGTGTGTGTCTCAAAACTAATGATGGCCCAAATATTTGCGAGATTCATTGGTCTTCATTAATTGCAGTTTCATGAAACTACGAAAACATTAACATGGTTTTATAACATGAATTAATGGTTTTAAGTTATAATAATATTTTTAGAATTTATATTTTAAATATTAATATATTTTATATAATATTAGGTTTTATTATCGCTAATATAATATAAAATATGATATTAGATTTTAGTATTAAATTTAATATAAATAGTTGGTTTTAACAATTAGTTTTAATAGGTTAATTGAAATTTCTTTTTAATGACTATATTTTTACTTTTCAACATCTCTGGTCTCACCTTAACTCATCTTTAACTAACTTTAAATTTATTTATTTTTAATTTAAAACTAACTACAATGCTTATATATATATAGACACTATGAAATGTGTTCTTGAATAAATTTAAATAATGTAAAGCCCTAGGTTGTTTCATGTAAGCCTTCAATTAATTAATATGGTAAAATTCTTTTTAGCATTTTGGAAAACAAATATCTTATTAAAATATATTAAAATATTATTAATATTATTAATCATAATAATGTTTTGGAATTATTAATATTTAATGTTATTAACATAATAAAAATAAATTATTATTATTATTTAAATTGTAACATTAATATCAATAATATGGACAGTTTATATATATATATATATATATATATATATTAAATATTATAAATATTAAATATTAAATAGTAGCAAATGACATTACCTATTAGATTAATATTATAAATTTTTCGAATTAATATTATAAACTCAAGGGATTAATATAAAAAACCAAGGGTTTAATCCCTTAAGTTTATAATGCCAATCTGTGGTGCATATAATAATAATCCTAAATCTTTATAACATTAATGCCTTGGGTTTATAATATTATGGTTAGACTTTTAAATTTGCTTATAAATAGTTTATAGTAAGTTTTTAAAAGTTTGTAAGAGTTATTATCATAAATAAATAAATAATATCTATTAAAAAATATAAATATAAATGATAATTAATAATAACATTAACATTAATATTAAAAACAATATTATTATTAATATTATTGAAAAAAAATAACATCGTTAATACAGTATTAATCTTTTCATAAAACTCTTTTGGGAAATCACATTATCATAACAAGGGCCAACATCTTTGGAACTAAAAAGTGTAGTTCATCATCAGGAAAATTGTTAGTTCATCATCAACAATTTTCTGGACGATGAGCTACACTTTTTAGTTCGAAATGTGTCGGCCCTTGTTATGATAATGTGATTTCTCAGAAGATTTTTATGAAATAATTATGGATCACAGAAATTTGCAATCACAAATATTAATCTTGTTTAAAAAAATAATATTAATAACATTATTAATCATAATAATTTAAAAAATTTATTAGCATTTAATGTTATTAACAGAATAACGTTAAAATTATTCACAACATTAAATTGTAACGTTAATATTAGTAATATTTATAGTAAAAAATATTTTATATTTAATATTATAAATATTAAATATTGAAAAAAAGTCTCCCCTATTTAATTAATATTATAAACCCAAGGGTTTAATCCATTGGGTTTATAATATTAACCTTAAGGCCATATAATATTAATCGCGAGGGTGTATAATATTAATCTCAAAAGTTTATAATAGTAATTCCTTAGATTTATTTTCAAGGAACTGGAAACTCTCTGGGTCGCTTTCTGGCAACCGATCCTTCTAGGGGGGAGAAGGGAATTTACACTTATGGTAGAATCGGTGCCAAAAATGACACAGGTAAAGGTCTACCCGAGAAAATCAATCTCAAAGTTGGTGATTTCCATTTGACAGAGTCCCTGGACTATGAGAATACTACTTTCTCATGCCTTCACTTCCATCAAATAGGGCATATTCAGAACTCATGTACTATGTTCCTTTCCCAAAAGAAGAGAATCAATCACAAATCCAAATCTAAAAGTTGGAAAGCCTGTGATCTGCCTCCCATGGATGGCATTGAGTCCTTCTGTTCGGATGAGGATGAGATTGAAGCAGATGCGGATGTAGCAAAGCATGAGAAGGATAAACCCTCGGTAGATATTGGGGGTTCCAATGTTTCTTCGAGTGCTCATAAGATAGCACATGATTCCTCCTCCTTCGACTAGGATAAGGAAACTCTACCTTTAGTTAACAACAATCTTCAAGTGGTTTTAGCCCACCCGCTCCATGACGATTGGGTTAAAGTTACAAAAAATAAAATAAAGAAAGGTTGTATTGAGGATTTATCCCATTCTGGGTAAATTCATGTATTTTTCTCTTATGGTTCCCATATTTCTCTTCATTGTCCTCTATTTTTCTCTCTTGTATTCTTTTCGGGACCGAGGTTGATAGTTCATCTTTCTTGATTTCACCGCTATCTATACTCTCTGGATTGTAACTCTTTTTTGTACTATATTATTTTTTAATAGAATTAGTCTTAATTACAAAAAAAATTCCTTGTATTTATAATATTAATACCTTGCTTTTATTAATCAAAAAGGTTTATAATATTAATCCTTTGGGTTTATTAATATTAATCCATTGGGTTTATAATACTAATGTTAGTGTTTATAATCTTAGTTTCAATATATTTAACTTAGGTTTATAATCCTATGGTTTATAATATTGCATTTATGATGTTAGGGTTCATAATATTCATGATAATATTAGGGTTTAACATCGTGATGTTGAAATGGTTCAGAAAGATGAGGAACATCGTATTTTTATAAACATTGTTTCAATGCGACAATCAATCTAACAATGATTCTCATAATGTTACATTACATCAACATTCATTTGATGTCGGAATGTGAAATTATACAATTAGATTTAATATGAGATTTTAAAATATTAGGGTTTCTACTATTGGTATTTGTACATTACATTGCAATTTATTCAATGTTGCATGATGACATTGAATAAATTAGGGTTAATATGGTGCCTTATAATAATTGGTTTAGGATTTAGTGTTTATATTATTTTTAATACTCCCTGTAGGGTTTATCATCTTAAGCTTTGTAATTATGGGGTTTATGTTGTTAGTCATAGGGTTTATTAATCACAAGAATTTATAATATTAATCCCTTGGGTTTACAATACTAATGTCAGGCTTTATGAACCTAGGGTCTAATATATTTATCTTCAAGTTTGATATATTAATCTCAAGGATTATAGAATATTGGGGTTATGATGTCAGGGTTTATAATATTTAGTTTGATATTAGAGTTTCATATAAACCATGGTCAGTGAAGGTAAATCTTCATCAAGCATGGTCAATACTAGTCAACCATGGTCAACCATGGTGATTCATGCTATGTGAAATCAATCATGGTCAACCACAGTCCAATGTTACATGATGACAAAGATTTTGCCAATATGAAATCAAATTTGGTCAACCATGATCCAATTTTCTCCCAAATATTGTGTTGATATGACAATCAATAATGGTCAAACACGGTTGATCATCATCCTACGTCGCATTGCAATAAAGATTCTCTCAATATGAAAATCAACCATGGTAAATCATGTTCAACCATGTTAATTTTAGGGTTTATAATATTTATCTAGGGGTGTATATACCTTGTGCTTATAATATTTATTCCTTGGTTTTAATATCATTAAATTGGGTTTATAATCCCTTCGATTTTTAGTATTAATTCTTTTGGTTTATTAATCCCTTTCGTTTATAATGTCAATCCCTTGGGTTTATTAATATACTAGGGTATAATATTAGTCATAGGGTTTCCGCATTCCAACATCGCATTGTGACAAATATTGTGTCGATATGGAAATAAATAATGGCCAAACATGTTTGATCATCATCCTACACTGCATTGTGACAAGGATTGTCTCAATCTGAAAATCAACCATGGTAAATCATGGTCAAACATGTTTATTTTAGGGTTTATAATATCTATTGTAGGGTTTATATACCCTGGGTTTATAATATTTATCCCTTCAATTTAATATTATTCCCTTGGGTTAATAATGTCAATCCATTGGGTTTATTAACCTAAGGGTTCTTATTCCTAGGGTATTGTCACATCCATAAAACAAATACAAACATACAGTAAAAAAAAATTTCATTAACCTCAATAAAAACATTACTATGAGTAGACATTACGATTATCCAACATACCTAGCAACTATAACCAATGTGCATAATTCATAAAAATCTATTAAACCTTTGTTTTAAATTCTCACATGGCTGGACGTAATTTTTGGTCTCGGTTGAGAAGATTAACCTTATTATTATTTATTGTCTACTGGTACATGAAATTGAATGTAATACATTACCATTTTAATTGTCTCGGTTTCCCCATGGACTTACTTGGGACTTCCGTCACAACAGACTTAACATCGGTTTCGTTGGCTATGCCACTTGGCACTCAAAACCTTTGCCAGGTCGTATACCTCTATAATCCTCTACGGTCGTGGTACAGGATAATTAAACTTTTTGACAGGTATCATAAATTTCCCACAATGATTCTCGGTATGTGCGTGGAAAAATCCTGCGGGTTCACTCAGTATATCAAACTGGCGGTCCATTGTGCCGCCCTTCCACCCTCATTTGCAACAGGGTTTTCGACGAGCCTGGTTAAGGGAACTCTCGAGCGATTTCTGGTAAGTGACCTTGCGTGCTCTTAGGGTTCACCAGTTTCTTGACTTTAAACAAGTTTCTGTGACATATGCCGGATTCAATTGTTTTCCAATCTTTAATATGTAAATATATATATATACGCTGGAGTATGTTAGCTGGCTTTTCTTGGTTGTTTGACAGGAGGAATTTCTCGGTCCGGCTGGACTCATTCCGCTTCTGCGTTCTCAAACGAGGTTAAATTTCTCCGCATAACCTCTCATACACCATACAGGTGTGAGATCGAGCTCTACCCGAAATTGTTCATTTCTTTCTACTTATACATATATAGAGGTGTGCAGAGTTTGATTTCCCCTTTTTTTTTATTTTAAGCATAGAAGATGTCTAAATGATGATAGACTGGAACATTCCTTCAACAGGTGAACGCTCGGATTTCCTCCTTACCCTTTTATCACATACTCGTGGAATTCTTTTGGAATATAATTCTCTTTTTTTGTTTTCTGACACATTCTAATTGTTGCATTACAGGTTTGAATGAATCTTAGTATCCGCTTCTCGAGTTTTTCGAGCTAGTTCCTGCGTTTGACATGGCTTCCACTCTACTTGCAGGTACTCCCGGCAGTGTAGAGAGACCTAGCTAGATAACTGGAATAGCCCGGCAGGGTTCTATTCCAGGTTAAAAATTCCTAGCTAGCATGGCTGAGCGTAGCTTGTTTTTCTTTTTAAACAGTCCCACCTGGACTCAATTCTCTTTTTAAACTGTCCCACCTGGACTCAATTCTCTTGACTATGTGTTCCATAGATCTGGATAATGACAAAATGTATAAGTGCGTTTTTTTTTTTCTTGAAAGGGCAGCCATCCTCACGGCTGATACATTTCGTTTACGCCAAAGTTTCAGTTTCATCGGATTACAGAATATGTTATTTATTCAGGATTCTTTTCCCTAACTTTGTTGAATGTATCGCTTACCAGATAATGTTTACAATGGATTTTGCAACTCTTTCTCGCTGCGGTTATAGTTGATGCTATACCATTTAACTTCTTTGGGGTTTGGCCTACAGTGGTTTGCCCCAAACTATTTTTAATATCATGTTCTTACATATGTTTTCTCTGGAGTTCCATCTAGGCGGTTCCGGCTTATCTCGAGGACATTTTAACCTGTCATTGTTCTTATTAAAGTAAAGGGTTTTATACAGTTAATAGATGTAACTATTAAGGTGTATGATTTCATATCTAAACTGTTCATGTGCTGTGCTATAGCCTTTTATACGCATATTACTTTCAACTTACTAGTCGATGAATCTTACTTCTTTAAAAGTACTTCTTTGCGTTTTGAGTTTATCAGAGGGTTTGATCAATAAAAATCACACTTCTATTCTGTTAACACGATAAAGATTCGATTTAAATGGCACTATTGTTTTACTTCTAGGGTTAACGGTTCCAGTCCGCCGACTCAGGACTGAGTATAGCTATTCTTAACTTATCACTTGGACGGGATGTCGGTTAGGCTTACGGCCTAAACCCAGCCACAAGTCCGTTTTTCTTTCACCTCGAAATTACAGTTTCCACGCTACATTTGCATGAGACTAGCAATCTTCGATTTTTCCAGCGGAGATTTTTATTTATAATCAAACATCCTACATTCCAGGTTTACTTCTTCTACCCTATTATATAAGTTTGTCAAATTCCATTTCTGATAACTTATTTCACAGAGATTTCATTACCGGTCGTATTATAAACTCATGCAATAATAGGGTATTTACAAATTCCAGTGCTACTTCCCTAACATTCTACAGAATAAAATATTTAAACTAAACAAGCTGTAACTTCCAAATCTTTTCTTCTTGGTGTTCTCGCTCTCAGGTTAGTTAATGACAATTCTGTCTTCAACAGAGAACTCAAGCATTACTATTCAACACTCAGAACTTCATTAATAGAACAACCTTTATTCAATAACGATTATAAACAGTCTAAGTACTCTTAATAAATTAATAACAGTGGTAATCAGTCAGTTAACCTGCAATTCTCAGGGTTTTCAGATTCCAAGTACTTATCTGGTTAGGAACAAAATTTCCCAAGCTCTTGTCCACCCGACCTTCAAGGGAGGCTATGACGTCCTCCGCTTGCCCCCTAGCTTCAGATTTTGTATGGTGCCACGGGATTAACAGTGGAGTAATCTGCTGTGACCTCTGGATTTCCTATCCAGTCACCAACAGTAAATTTGGCTCACACAAGGGTTCCAAAGTTATTTTCAACTGGTCTACATACCAACTCTAGAAAATATTTTCCCTATCTTGCCAATTTTCCAGAACCCCCCCTCCTCCTCTGGATTCCAACTTTATCCACTCAAGAGGGGGTAACTGTTTTCTAGCTGTCCCCAACCACCATCTATTCTGAGAAAATAATACCAATAGCTTAGGAGATTATTTTTCCTTTCATTGGTTTCTCTTAATAAATTCAAAAAAAATAAAATAAAATAATAATTTTGTCTCAACACATAATCCTCAAGTCTTTCTTGTCAAAATTAAAATAAACAACTTGTTTAAACTAGTTAATGCTATTTAATCTTTAAATGAGGCTGTCACATCTTCCCCCCCTGGAAGTAACACCATCCTCGGTGTTTTTAGCCTCTCTCTGGAAAGAGTTCTGGGTATGCTTCCCGCATAAATTTTTCTTCCTCCCAAGTAGCTTCATCTGGTCCAAAGTGCTTCCACTGCACTTTCACCTGAACGACTACTCTTTTGCGTAGTTCAATTTCCCTCCGATCAAGTATGCGTAGAGGCTCTACCAGGAACTCTCCGTCCGGTTCTCCCTGAAAGGCACAGAATAATTCCAAATCAGTACATTTAGAGATATTCAATTTACAAAATAGGATTATTTTATCCTTCTTCCTACCTGAATATTCTGCCAATGAATTACATGTTTCTCATCATGTATGTATCGCTTCAGTAAGGATACATGAAACACGTTATGTACCCGAATGTGACTGGGCAATGCCAATCTATAGGCTACTGGTCCGATTCTTTCCAATATTTGGAAAGGGCCACAGTACTGAGGAGCCAGCATAGCACAAGAGGTCCACCTCATAGTGCTTCATTTAGGCTTAATTCGTACATATACGTGGTCTCCTACCCCGAATTCTCGGTAGGATCTTTTCCGGTCTGCATAAAATTTTTGCCTATCTTGCGTGGCTTTCGAATTCTGCCTTATTCGTTTTACCTCTGCCTCCGTTTCAGCCAGCATTTCAGGTCCCAACAACAGTTTTGTTTCGGGACCACTCCAGTTCATAGGCATGCGACATTGCCTACCATATAATGCTTCAAAGGGGCTCATTTTCAGAGACTCCTGATACCCATTATTGTATGCAAATTCTACCAGGTGCAAGTAATCTTCCCACTTGGTGGGTTGCTGCATTACATACATTCGCAGCATGTCTTCCAAAACTTGATTGACCCTCTCTGTCTGCCCATCCGTTTGAGGATGATAAGTGGTACTAAAGTGTATCTGGGTTCCTAATCCAGAAAATAAAGTTTTCAAAAAAGCAGATGTAAACTTAACATCTCGATCTGAAATCACAGTTTTAGGTATGCCATGCAACCTAAAGATCTCCCTCATAAATATGTCTGCAATTTGTACAGTCTTATAGGTAGATTGCACATGTATGAAATGGGCGGATTTGCTTAATCTGTCCACCACTACCATAATAGAATCATTATGCTTCCTTGTTCGTGGTAACCCTGTGATGAAATCCAATGAGATAACTTCCCACTTCCATTCAGGAATGGGTATAGGCTGCAATAACCCAGCAGGATGCTGATGCTCAGCTTTAACCTGCTGACACTCTAAACACTTGTTTATGTATTTGGCAATGTCCTTACGCATTCCTGGCCAATAATAAACTTTCCTTACAGCTGTAAGCATCTTCTGATATCCAGGATGACCAGCGTAATTGCTGCGGTGAAATTCATTTAGGATCAATTCTTTAAGATTAGTGCAGTTAGGCACATAAATCTTCCCGCGAAAGGTCAATTCCTATTCTTCACTCTCTCCAAACTCTGTTGCTTTGTCATGTTGTTTTTCATCCTTCATCTGCTGCCACAGAAACTTATATTCTGGGTCTCTTTGAGCTTCTTCCTTCAATTTCTTCAAAAGTTGGCTTTCCAACTGATTAAAATATAGAGCAAACAGACTGTGCAATTTTCGACTTAAAACGTCGGCAACTCTATTTTCTTTCCCTTTAACGTGCTGAATGTCCATGTCGAACTCGCTCAGAAATGCATTCCATCTCGCCTGTCTAGAGTTTAAATCTGCTTGTTTGAAATAGCTGGTTAGGCTGCTATGATCCGTTTTCAGCACAAATCTTTTACCCAGTAGATAATGCCTCCATACTCGGAGGGCGTGTACTACTGCCGTAAGCTCCAAGTCATAAGCAGAATATTTCTGCTCATAGTCCTTAAGTTTCCTTGACTCGTAGGCTATTACTTTTCCCTCTTGAGTTAATACTGCTCCAACTCCTTCTTTACTAGCATCCGTACAGACTTCGTAGTCTTTTTCTGGGTCAGCTACCTTCAGTACTGGAGCTGTAGTTAGAAGTTGCTTTAGTTTTTCAAAGCTATCTTGGCATTCTTTTGTCCATCTAAAAAGCTTGCCCTTCCTCTGCAACGATGTAATGGGAAAGGCAATTTTGGAGAACCCTTCTATGAATATTTTATAATACCCGGCTAAGCCCATGAAGGATCTAATGTCCGCCACATTCCGAGGAACTTGCCACTCCATGATGGCTTTGATCTTTTCGGGGTCAACAGCTATCCCTTCAGCTGTTATGACGTGTCCCAAGTACTGGATTTCTGTTTTAAAGAAATCGCACTTGCTAAATTTAGCATAGAGCTGATGGTTCCTTAGCATTTCCAACACTAAACGCAAATGCTCCTTATGCTCTGCTTCATTTTTAGAGTACACCAGAATATCGTCAATAAAGATGAGCACAAAATTATCTAGAAATCGATGAAACACGCCATTCATTAGCCTCATAAAAGTTGCTGGTGCATTTGTTAATCCAAAGGACAGCATAACAAATTCATAATGACCATATCGGGTGCGGAAGGCTGTTTTGCAGATATCCTCATCTTTAATCTGAACTTGATGATATCCAGATCTTAAATCAATCTTAGAAAATACCTTAGCCCCTCTGACCTGGTCAAACAAATCGTCAATTCTTGGTAAGGGGTACTTGTTCTTAACAGTCAGCTTATTAAGCTACCTGTAATCCATACACATGCGCAATGTCCCATCTTTCTTTTTAACGAAAAGGACTAGTGCGCCCCATGGTGACACACTTGGACGGATATAGCCCTTGTTAAGCAACTCTTGTAACTGTATTTTTAATTCTGTTAACTCCGGCACACTCATCCTATACGGGGCTCTTGATACTGGTGAGGCACCCGGCAGCAACTCAATAGCGAAATCAATATCCCTTTTGGGTGGTAGTCCAGGAATTTCCTCTGGAAATACGTCCAAAAATTCCTGCACCACAGGAATATCTTCCAGCATTGGGGCCTTTTCCTTAGAATCTGTGTATCCTACTTGAATAGCATACAACTGGCACCCTTTTCTAATACACTTACCCAGCTGAGATGCTGTTATTGGTCGTATTTGTACAGGATTTTTAACCCCTTGAACCACTGTCTGCGTACCATCTTGCTTTCTGAATGAAATGGTCTTTTCCTTACAATCTACCACTTTCCAATGTTTTTCCAGCCAATCCATACCCAATAACACATCATATGATCCTAACGGTAAGATATTTAGATCTACCTCTATCTGTTGTTCTACCACTTCCAGCACACAGTTAGGAATTTTCGCTGTTATCTTACGTTTTGCCCCAGTGGCTAGCTGTACCAGCCATGAGCTCCTAAATTTCTATTCTTTTAATTTACATAACTCTACTAACTTAGGGCTGATGTAACTCAGACTTGCTCCAGGATCAACCAGAATTGAAACAGGTTTAGTTAGTAATGTACCTTCTAGTTCAATCATCGTAGGCTAAAAATCAGCCTGTCGATCTTCTAGCGCTGCATTGATGCGATGCACGCTACGTGCCACGTCTCCTACTGTAGATTCCTCCTGCAGATTTGCTACAGTTTCACTTTTGTTCCGTCTGGGACAGTTCTTATAATAGTGAGCCTCCCCACAGCCCCAACACTGTAAGGGAGGTTTAGAGTTCTGTCCTAGTTCAGGTTTACTTGATGCTTCTCTGGGCTTCTCCTCAGCTGGCCATTTGATTCTTTGGTGGTTTTTCCCAAACTACTTGCTGATTGTGTTTCGTGCTGCATACATGAAGCTACTGTTTTTACTGATCTTAAAGGTAGAGTTACTTCTCTGTCCTTTCTTCGGCTGCTAGCCTTTTCCCACATCACTCTTGATCTTATTTTGCTGATAACGCAACCGTGCTTTTCGTATAGCCTCATCCATAGTCTGGGGGTTAACGAATTCTATCCGCTCTCTCATGTGAGCAGGTAGACTGCTTAAAAATCTCTGTACCTTGGCCTTCTCTTCTCGAAGATAGGGTACATATCGCAACAGCGAAGTGAACTTTGACACATATTCATCTATTGTCATTTGTCCCAGCCGAAGATCATGGAATTCCTTTGCCTTGTCATCATAAAATCTTTCTGTCAGGTATTTATCTTTAAAATACTGCTGAAACAGTTCCCAGGTTATGTCGCGTGCATCAATGATGCGCACATTCTTCACTTCTTCCCACCACAGGGTGGCTTTTTCCCATAATTGATATATGGCTAGTCTGGCCTTCAAATTGTTGCTGTATTCATAAACCTGGAAATATTTGTTTATGTTTATTAGCCAGGCTTCAGCCGCCTCTTCTGCCTCACCATCAAATTTCGGTGGCTTAATCTTACGAAATTCTCCCTGCAGTTCCACTTTTTGTCTTTTAGAGTCTTGCTGACCAGACAAATTGCCCGACTCTGCCTCATTATAATTCCTATTTTTACTTCTCTGTGAGAGGCTCTTTTCATTTCTGTCATCAGCATTATTCTGAGTCTGCTGGTCCTCTGAATCTGTTGTTAATTCTTTTTCAGCACTAGGGTGCTTCATTCCCTGATTTTGCCTATCTGACAAACTCTTCAGGATCTTCTCTTGATCCTGTAACAACATCTCATTGTCCCTTCGAACTCTTATCATTTCTTCCTGAAGTTGTTGTACCGTGTTTAGCAAGAATGTAGTTTTTTGTTGCTACTCTTCAAGCAATCGGCTAGTCTTTTAGTGTTGTTCTACAGTTAATTGAACCCACATTTCCGGGTTCAAAACTATGGGGATTTGAGTCCCTTCAGCTTGTGATTGTGTTGCCATTTTCGCTTGCTGCCCTTGGTGCACTAATCACAAGCATTCTGTTAGTAGACCCCTTAAGATCCCAGTGTAGCAACTAGGCTCTGATACCACTTGTCACATCCATAAAACAAATACAAACATACAATAAAAAAAAAATTCATTAACCTCAATAAAAAAATTAATATGAGTAGACATTACGATTATCCAACATACCTAGCAACTATAACCAATGCGCATAATTCATAAAAATCTATTAAACCTTTGTTTTAAATTCTCACATGGCTGGACGTAATTTTTGGTCTCGGTTGAGAAGATTAACCTTATTATTATTTATTGTCTACTGGTACATGAAATTGAATGTAATACATTACCATTTTAATTGTCTCGGTTTCCCCGTGGACTTACTTGGGACTTCCGTCCCAACAGACTTAACATCGGTTCCGTTGGCTATGCCACTTAGCACTCAAAACCTTTGCCAGGTCGTATACCTCTATAATCCTCTACGGTCGTGGTACAGGATAATTAAACTTTTTGATAGGTATCATAAATTTCCCACAGTGATTCTCGGTATGTGCGTGGAAAAATCCCGCGAGTTCACTCAGACTATCAAACTGGCGGTTCATTGTGCCGCCCTTCCACCCTCATTTGCAACAGGGTTTTCGACGGGCCTGGTTAAGGGAACTCTCGAGCGATTTCTGGTAAGTGACCCTGCATGCTCTTAGGGTTCACCAATTTCTTGACTTTAAACAAGTTTCTGTGACATATGCCGGATTCAATTGTTTTCCAATCTTTAATATGTAAATATATATATACGCTGGAGTATGTTAGCTAGTTTTTCTTGGTTGTTTGACAGGAGGAATGTCTCGGTCTGGCTGGACTCAGTCCGCTTCTGCGTTCTCAAACGAGGTTAAATTTCTCCGCATAACCTCTCATACATCATACAGGTGTGAGATCGAGCTCTACCTGAAATTGTTCATTTCTTTCTACTTATACATATATAGAGGTGTGCAGAGTTTGATTTCCCCTTTTTTTTATTTTAAGCACAAAAGATGTCTAAACGATGATAGACTGGTCCATTCCTTCAACAGGTGAACGCTCGGATTTCCTCCTTACCCTTTTATCACATACTCGTGGAATTCTTTTGGAATATAATTCTCTTTTTTTGTTTTCTGACACATTCTAATTGTTGCGTTATAGGTTTGAACGAATCTTAGTAGCCGCTTCTCGAGTTTTTCGAGCTGGTTCCTACGTTTGACATGGCTTCCACTCTACTTGCAGGTACTCCCGGCAGTGTAGAGAGACCTAGCTAGATAACTGGAATAGCCCGGTAGGGTTCTATTCCGGGTTAAAAATTCCTAGCTAGCATGGCTGAGCGTAGCTTGTTTTTCTTTTTAAACAGTCCCACCTTGACTCAATTCTCTTTTTAAACAGTCCCACCTGGACTCAATTCTCTTGACTATGTGTTCCATAGATCTAGATAATGACAAAATGTATAAGTGCGTTTTTTTTTTCTTGAAAGGGCAGCCATCCTCACGGCTGATACATTTCCTTTACACCAAAGTTTCAGTTTCATCGGATTACAAAATATGTTATTTATTCAGGATTCTTTTCCCTAACTTCGTTGAATGTATCGCTTATCAGATAATGTTTACAATGGATTTTGCAACTCTTTCTCGCTGCGGTTATAGTTGATGCTATACCATTTAACTTCTTTGGGGTTTGGCCTACAGTGGTCTGCCCCAAACTATTTTTAATATCATGTTCTTACATATGTTTTCTTTGGAGTTCCATCTAGGCGGTTCCGGATTATCTCCAGGACATTTTAACCTGTCATTGTTCTTATTAAAGTAAAGGGTTTTATACAGTTAACAGATGTAACTATTAACGTGTATGATTTCATATCTAAACTGTTCATGTGCTGTGCTATAGCCTTTTATACGCATATTACTTTCAACTTACTAGTCGATGAATCTTACTTCTTTAAAAGTACTTCTTTGCATTTTGAGTTTATCAGAGGGTTTGATCAATAAAAATCACACTTCTGTTCTGTTAACACGATAAAGATTAGATTTAAATGGCACTATTGTTTTACTTCTAGGGTTAACGGTTCCAGTCCGCCGACTCAGGACTGAGTATAGCTATTCTTAACTTATCACTTGGACGGGATGTCGGTTAGGCTTACGGCCTAAACCCAGCCACAAGTCCGTTTTTATTTCACCTCGAAATTACAGTTTCCACGCTACATTTGCATGAGACCAGTAATCTTCGATTTTTCAGGCGGAGATTTTTATTTATAATCAAACATCCTACATTCTAGGTTTACTTCTTCTACCCTATTATATAAGTTTGTCAAATTCCATTTCCGATAACTTATTTCACAGAGATTTCATTACCGGTCGTATTATAAACTCATGCAATAATAGGGTATTTACAAATTCCAGTGCTACTTCCCTAACATTCTACAGAATAAAATATTTAAACTAAACAAGCTGTGACTTCCAAATCTTTTCTTCTTGGTGTTCTCGCTCTCAGGTTAGTTAATAACAATTCTTTCTTCAACAGAGAACTCAAGCATTACTATTCAACACTCAGAACTTCATTAATAGAACAGCCTTTATTCAATAACGATTATAAACAGTCTAAGTACTCTTAACAAATTAATAACAGTAGTAATCAGTCAGTTAACCTGCAATTCTCAGGGTTTTCAGATTCCAAGTACTTATCTGGTTAGGAACAGAATTTCCCAAGCTGTTGTCCACCCGACCTTCAAGGGAGGCTATGACGTCCTCCACTTGCCCCTTAGCTTCAGATTCTGTATGGTGCCACGGGATTAACAGTGCAGTAATCTGCGGTGACTTCTGGATTTCCTATCCAGTCACCAACAGTAAATTTGGCTCATACCAGGGTTCCAAAGTTATTTTCAACTGGTCTACATACCAGCTCTAGAAAATACTTTCCCTATCTTGCCAATTTTCCAGAACCCCCCCTCCTCCTCTGGATTCCAACTTTATCCACTCAGGAGGGGGTAACTGTTTTCCAACTGTCCCCAACCACCATCTATTCTGAGAAACTAATACCAACAACTTAGGAGATTCTTTTTCCATTCATTGGTTTCTCTTAATAAATTCAAAAAAAATAAAATAAAATAATAATTTTGTCTCAACACATAATCCTCAAGTCTTTCTTGTCAAAATTAAAATAAACAACTTGTTTAAACTAGTTAATGCTAGTTAATCTTTAAATGAGGCTGTCACAGGTATAATATTATTCATAATGTTTCCACAGTCCAACGTTGCATTGTGAAAATTATTGTGTCGATGTGGCAATCAATAGTGGTCAATCATTGTCATATATCGTCCTACATTGCATTGGGACAAGGATTGTCTCAATATGAAAATCAACCATACTCAACCGTATATATTTTAGGGTATAAAATATTTTTCTTGGGGTTTATATACCTTGGGCTTGTAATATTTATACCTTGGGTTTAATATTATTCCCATGGGTTTATAATATGTTGGTTTTTCGTATTAATATTTTTTATTTATTAGTCCCTTTTCTTTATATACCTCAGGTTTATAATATTTATCCCTTAGGTTTAATATTATTCCCTTCATTTTTTAATATTAATCCTTCTGGCTTATTAATCCCTTAGGTTTCTGGTTTATTGATCCCTTAGGATTATAATGTCAATCCCTTGGGTTTTTTATCCTACAAGTTTTGATACCTAGGGTATAATATTATTCATAGGGTTTACACTGTCAAATAATACATTGTGACAATGGTTGTGTTTATACGACAATCAATAATGGTCAAATAAGATCACCCATTGTCCTATGTTTCGTTGGGACAAGGATTGTCTCAATATGAAAATCAACCACGATAAACCATGGTCAACCATATATATTTTAGGTTTTATTATATTTATGTTGGGGTTTATAGACCTTGGGTTTATAAAATTTATTCTTTGTATTTACTATTATTTCCATGGGTTTATAATCCCTTGGGTTTTTAGTATTAATCCTTTTGGTTTATTATTCTCTTGGGTTTATTAATATAAGTGTTATTATTCCTTGGGTGTAATATTATTGATAGGGTTTTCACATTCCAACATTGCATTGTGACAAAGATTGTGCTGGTATCGCAACCAACAATGGTTGAACATGGTCGTCCATAGTCCTACGTCGCATTATGACATGGATTCTCTCAATATGAAAATCAACCATGTCAACCATGTTTATTTTAGAGTTTATAATATTTATCTTGGAACAATTTGATAATCAATCTAACAATGATTGTCACCATGTTACATTACATCAAAATTTGTTCGTTGTCACAATGAAAAATTACAAAATTGGGTCTTATATCAGGGTTTATAATATTGGGCTTATAATATTGGTGTTTATGCATTAAATTTCAATTTATTCAATGTCACATGAAGAAATTGAATAAATTAGGGTTAATATTGTGGTTTATAATCATGGTCAACCATTGTCCAATGTAACATTGTGACAAATATTTTCTCAATATGAAAATAAACCATGGTCCAACATTTCATTGTGACAAAGATTCCCCACATATGAAAATTAAGCATGGTTAACCATTGTGCCACGTTGCATTGTCACAAAGATTGTCTCAATGTGAAAATCAACCATGGTCAACCATGATAATTCTAGGGTTTACAATATTTATCTTAGGGTTTATATACCTTAGGTTTATAATGTTAATCCGTTGGGTGTAATATTATTTTTAGGGTTTTTAATATTGATCCCTAGGGTTTTTTTTTGTAAGCTTGGTAGTACCTTTCTATTATTCATATGTAAATCAGGTTACAAAATATGTATCCGAAGACCTCAACCTGTCCATAGGAAACCAGATCTATTAGCCACCGATCAGTGTCATAGTCCATCCAAAATTTTAATAATTTAAGCATGTCCAACCAAGATTTAAAAGCTACAAATTTTATTATCCATCTATTCTTTCTACTATAAATGTAAATGCTATCCGAAATCATTAATAAAAATCAACATAAATTTTCTAATACTCCATGACCTGTAGAAGTCAATCTTTAGATGCTTCGAATGGGGCTGAATCTTTAACGCTCGATCTCGACATCTTGTGTTGTTATATACTCTGCAGTTTCTTTTACATGCGTCTGAGATGGACATTATGGTAGAAAAATTGCACATGGACTGATGGAATTTCCTTCTAAAGGACTAAGAGGCTCAACTCTTTGTAGGCACTAGTGATGGCCTAGTTGGTGAGGTACTTTCTGTTGTTGTTCCATATCCGACATTTCTCTTGAGAGGAGGCTTTTCATTATCCAATAGGTTTGAATGACCTGCTTGAACAAAATTCAGCATGCCTCGGGTGTTTCCCGGGTCCACTACCAAGGGTTCCAAGTCTTTCGCTTGGATCGGTTCATATATTTCCTTTGCTTTCAATTCTAATTCCCATCTTGAAATTTTCTCTTTCACTAGTGCCGTGGAGCCTTCATTGTAAGCATGAAACATGTTTTGCATAGTTTCCTCCCTCGTTCTCCTGCCTATTTTCCTTTGTGGGTGGCTGGTGGAGGCATGTGCCTTTCTTTTCCTGCCTACTCGGCTTGCCACTGCTAATGCGGCCCCTCCTACCATCCACTGCCTCAACCTTCATTCTTTGAAAATAAAAGTATGTTAACAGTTTTAGTTCCTCTGGTACCCTCTTCGAGGCTATCGCTAGTAGAGTAGGAGACAAAGGAGAAAGCTAATTAGGCTGACCTGAAAGGAATTCACAGATATAAGTGTTGTTAAGTGCATCCATATTTAACCATCACCTCGAACCTTTTCCCAGAGATACTCCATTCCATGACCCTTTGTCCTGGAGAGACCTTTGACTAGTTTGAGAACCCCTATTCTCTTGGCCAATGCCTTGAGGCTGGCAACCAACTTGAAATTTACTTGAAAATTTAACTGACATAAGACCAGAACCCCTCCCTAACTTCGTACTTGATTTACAACCCTATCTAGACACTCACTCCCTAGAGTAGTCCTTGCAGGGTTCTTTTTTGTGAATTCAGAACTACCCACACGACCCAATTCCTCACTCATTTCCCATTCACTCGGTTTAATTGAACTGCGATACTAGAACCTGCCTCAAACCCCTGCCGACCTTTGATGACTCACTGTACCCATGGCGACAATCGAAATTGAAACTGGGTCGACTATTCCAGCCCGCGACTCCCCATAATCTCCTAACGAGACCTCCCAATTGCTAAATTTAACATAGGACAAAATCCCAGGGATTAACGACACTGTCCTTCACTCAAACCCAATTCCCTCATGCAAAGGCTTCCATGGATCCATGATAGATACTGATGAAATCCAAATCCATATTCCTATAACCCAATGAATAAGAAAAACAAACCCAACCATTTTTCCATCATTTTGTTCATCTTGACGACCATTGCAAGAAAGGAGAGGTTCTTCACTACATACCAAACCCTGCGTCTTGTCGTCGCACTCGTTGTCTCTGTGCTGCTGGGCTACCTATGCCACTAGTGTTGAAACACGCTCACCTACCTTTCTTGTTCCCTGAATCTCCAAATGCTACGATAGTTTTTGCATGCACTTTTCCATATGCCACCCACCGCCTATTTCACCCATGACATTACAACCCACTTTCATACGAACTAACCAAAATTTTAATGCTCGCGGTATGTGGCAGTGTAGGGTGGGCCACCCACCTACCTTACCCCATTGTTGTGCTATCATTTCCTTGGTCCGCATGAATGATTTCTTACCTCCTTGCACTACCATTGAGGGAATAATGATCCCTAGGTTTAATATAAATCCCTTGGGTTGAATTAGTTAAAAATAATTTATATAAATTATATATATATATATATATATATATATATATATATATATATATATATAATATATATATATATATATATATATATATATATATATTTCATATTCTTTAAATAATAATAATAACAAAAAATTAATTATCGTTAATTAATTAATAATGAAAAATTAATTAATTAATTATTTTTATTTAATTAATTGTTCTTATTATTGAATAATAATTAATTAATTAATTAATTAATTATTAGCAAATTAATATTAAATTAACAATATTATTGCTACTATTATTACTAACAATAAATTACATAAATTATAAAAAACAAAAATATTTATATTTTTTCAGTAAATCATAATAATAATAATAATAATAATAATAGTGAAATTATTGTTAATTAATTAATTATTATTAATTAATTAAGACATTATCGAGAAATTGTTCGGCACCGAGCTCCTCAAACTTTGTTGTTCTGAGGACCTAATTATTTGTAATGGTATTTATAAGTGGCCCCTCTCGAGTTAGATGACAAGTTTCCATGCGTTGTGTAGCAGTGTCATGGATTATACAATTTCTGAAATCCTCATCCTGAACTATATTACAAATTTTTAGCTTCTAAATGAATTCGAGCCTGACTCTGACCACAGACCTTTGTCTCTATCCCTCAATCTTGTTATGCATACCACCCACATGCAGGAAAGTAATGAAATAAAAAGACACATTGGCTTCACTGATCTCTTCTTAAGGGATTTGGAGAGGGATTTAGGCCCCTTGAATTATAATAATAATATTGATAAAATTTATTACCATTTCATTACTATCCTTTCCAACACCTTAGCAATTTTTCTAGTGAGATTCCATTGAAGCAGTCTAATAGAACTTCCAATCCATGGTATGACAAAGATTGAAAAATTGCAAGGAAAGTGATTAGAGACGCTCCTAATGAAATCATTAAGCTACAAAATATCAATATATACAAAAATATCATCAAGAGGAAGAAAAAATCATATATTAATAAAGGACACGATTTTCTTCTCCACCTTTTTAAAGTCACACCCAAAATATTTTGGGGGAATGTTTCTGTCCGTAAAACCAAAGATAACCATTCTATCCCCTTAGAAATATGGGAAAACCATATTAAGAAGTTATATGACTCTATGGACACTATGGGTACCACCTTAATCACTCCAATTAAGGAGGATGTATTCTCTCTTGATGACATTAAGTCTAGTATTAATAAGCTCGCTAATGGGAAAGCTAAATATATTGAAGGATACCAAGCTCAGATCCTTAAAATGGGAAGATCTATCCTTATTCCTTATCTCCACAAGCTTCTCAATTTTGTCGTAATGCATGGCTTCCATCAAATTTTGACAAAAAGCCTTATTGTACCTATATTTAAAAATAGGTACAAGAGTGTTCCATCTAACTACGAGACCATTATGGTTAGCCGTATCCTGGCCAATATTTATGGTCTCATTTTGGAGAAGAAGCTTCGCCTTTGGCTTGAAAGCTAGGGGAAAAGAGCTAAAGGAAAAGTTGGTTTTAGGAGACATCCCTTGACTATTGGCCATCTGGTCAGTCTTAGAATCATTGCAGAGGAGTGTCACAATAGTAAAGTTGATATATTTTGTTGCTTTGTGGACTTTAGAAAAGCTTTCGACACTGTTCCTCGAGATAAAATTTGGGAGAGACTTAAAGAGATCATGGTCCCTCCTAAGTTGAGGATTGTTGTGATCCCTCTCTACAAGACCGTCACTGCCAAGCCTAAGACCAATGAGGGGTGGTCTAAATACATTAAATGCAATATTGGATTTAAGCAAGGGTGTTGCTTATCCCCTACCCTTTTTGGCATATACATCGATAAGCTAGACAAGTGTCTAGAATCTATTGGGTGTAAGGGTACTGAGCTTGCTTGTGTTCTCAATACTGTTCTCCTCTATGCTAATGATATAGTTATTCTTGCAAAAATCCATGATGACCTTGAAAAGCAGCTCTAGATTCTTCATGACTACTGCTCCAAGATGGGTATGATAGTTAATACTGACAAGACTAAATTCATTATCATTAAATCCAAAAAGATCACCCATGTTAGTTTCGTGTATAATAACCGGTGCTTAGAGCAAGATTCTTCTTATAAGTATTTGGGCATTGACTTCCCTCATCATATCAACTGGAATTATAACATTGAGAAAATGATTATTTGGGTCTTGAAAGCTTATTATGAGCTTGAAAACAATTTTAAGTCAGTCAATCTATAAATTTGGAGTAAAAAGAGGTTCCTCTTTTAGACCCTTGTCACCCCTATTGTCTTATACGAATGTGAAGTTTGGGGTTGCAGTATATCCAGAGAGTCATGGAGGAAGATTGAGATGATTCAAAAGAAATTCATAACCTACAACCTTAAGATAAAGGGAAATACTCCCTATCCTATCCTATTGATCGAATCAGGTTTGTCCCCCATTGAAAGTACAACTATGTTTAGATATTTGATGTATAAGAAGAAGCTTGCCAACATGGAATAAAATAGGCTTCCTAAAATTGCTTCTAACTGTATTCAAAACCCTCACCTTTGCCTCAAGCACGGGGGGCATAAGGATGCCGAGTCCTTGCTGAACCATTGGGGAATTAAGGAGGAGCTCTGTATGGGAAGAAAAGATAATATCAAAAATACTATTACCTCCAAGTTTAAGGATAAGATGTCGGAGGATCAGGAGGTGGAGGGTAAAAGGAAGCTAAGATACTATAAGGAATTTATCAACCCCACCCTTGATAATCATAATTATCTCTCTGTGTCGTCCAATAATAAGGAAAAAATGAACTTCGCTAAGATAACAACTAATTCCCATGAGCTTTAGAGTGAGATCAGGCGGTGGTCTATTCCCAAGACCTCTTGGAACGATAAAATCTATCAGATTTGTGATTCTAAGTAGGTGGAAGATGAGAAGAACTTCCTTTTATACTACCCTACTCTTACTCACATTTGCTCTCAATTCTCTACCATCTGCTAGACTTCTAGTCTTCTTGACCTATTAAGCCAACCCACCTATAGCGATCTTCGAGCAATTATTTCCCTTCTCTTTAACCATAGAAACAAGACTTTGAAGAATCAAACTTAGATTCTAACTCCTTTCTTAAGGTCCATCGTCATCATCATCGTCGTCGTCGTCGTCGTCGTCATCAATATTTATTAATCAATAATGTTATTAAATTGAATTGAGAATAAAAATAATAACATTAACTAATAATAATAGTAATATTATTTAATAATAATAAATTAATTAGTTGGGTTTAAAATATTAATTCTTAGGGGTTATTAATATCAATATTTAAAATAGAAGAAAAGTTAATAAAGCAAGAAATTAATAAGCCTTTGAGTTTCATATATAAAGATTTAAACCCTAAATTCTTTAACACTAAATTTGTTAAAATAATGGGGTTTAAATTTTTTATTATATATTATTATATATTATTATTTTAAACATATGCTATAAATTAATATTTTATTAAATTGTTATATTTTATTTCCAAGTAATAATATAGTATATTATATTATATTATAGTTTTTAATATAACTATTAATATATTAGAAAAAAATTATGTAAGTTTTATGTAATAACTAATACTATATTAATATACTAAATAATATTAAAATAATAAGCATAATTATATAAATAAAAAATAATATGGTTATTTATATTTATATAGTTATTAATAATGAGAAATTGTTAGCCTTTCACAAAATACACCTAATCATTATTAATGTGGTGGGTGGTGGATAAATTCTTATATGTTTATATCAACCACATATGTAAATGTGGTTGTAGATGTGTTACATATACGGGTATCAACATAATTCAATCACATTAATAAATGTGGTTGTGCTGATCATAATATAAATCATAATTATAAGTATGCAATTTACTAATGTCCTTGTGCTAGTTATAAAATAATTAAAATTCAAAAATGACAAATATGTGGAAAATAGAATATCTAACTTCAAATAGTTGTAGACACATATATTATATGCCGTCTAATCATTGTATCTAGATGTTTTAGAGGCTCACAAATAAGGAAATCCTATACATGAATTTGGTATTTAATTTAGTGGTGATTTGAAAATTAGAACGACGAAAGAATTTAATGGCTTATTATTCTAAGGCATTTAGTAGGAGTGAGTGAAAGTCTTCTCTCTTACGGATTAGGTGGTATGGTTTTCTTTGAATAACAAAATGGGTTAGCCTCCATTTCTGACAAACAACTAATAACAACTATCTCCATTTTTAATTGATAAATTTTTTAACTCTATTAAAATAACATTCTAAATGCATTTAGAGACATGGGATCATGGAGATTCAAGAGATGTCAAATATATGTAGAGTAGACGATCACAAATCTGAGCAACAATCTAACAACGTCATCATTTCAAAAGAGTTGAGTCGAAAAGCACGAGATATCTAGGAATAAGGGGTCAACGCCAAATACTTGTTGAGACATGAAATGTCTAAAACGTCTACTTCAACCTACCAGGTATCTGGGAATAAAGGTCAACTCCAAATACCTGGAGAGGAGAGGCATGCAATGTCAAAAATGTCTGCCTTAACCTAATATTATCTGGCGTTTAAAGCGCCGCGTCGACGCAGGCAGGTAGAGAACACTTCGCTCTTCCTCGCACACGCTTTTCTCCGCTTGGATTGGACCTTGACCTTGCCTTGTATGAACCATCGCATATTGGTCCGCCCAGCGCAAAAGCCGGGTTGGCATTCACATCTCCCTCAAAGAATTAGTAAGTCAGATATCTTGGCAATAAAGCGTCAACGCCAAATGCTTCGAGAGACATGCAATTTTAGAGGAACTGAAATTGACATAGCTGTGGTGAAAACTATCTTAAATGGTCAACGCCAAATACTTGGAAGGCCATGCAATTTGAAACAAATGTCGAAACCTACCAAGTATCTTGGCAATAAAAAGTCAGCGCCAAATACTTGCATGCCATTTGAAGCAAAGTGAAATGCATAGGTGTTGTGTGCGGATTCATAAAAGGTCAACGCCAAATCCTTGGAGAGGCATGCAATTTCGAAAAATTCGAAAGCTACCAGACATCTGGCGAATAATGGTCAACGCCATATATTCGAGGGGCGTGCAATTTGAAGATTGACATACGTGTGGTGTAAGCCCATCATCACGCCAAACAACAAACTTATATGTGATCTTCATACCGATTTCATAAAATCTTAAACAAATTATGTACGATGCAAAGATTCTATAAAATCCTTAAATACACTTCAGTTGCATTTTTAATAAATTATTTTACATGTTATTATTAAGGTTGTTTCAAGTTGGATGGAATAGTTTGATGGAATTTGAATGTTTAGTGAGATAAGTTGTATTCTATAATTTGCTTCCCGCTTCTCACTTACTTTTCATAGGATTTAAATTTAAACTTTCAAAAGGACCAAACCCATAAACAAAGTGACTAAATTACATAATATAAATTCCTAAAATGTGTTATTTAATCATTCTTTTAACTACTTGATAATCAACATTATAATATATGCATTTCATAAAAGTATATTTATTATTTATCCCACTAAAAATATTTAATAAATTAAATTTGAATTATATAAAAACTAAACAAAATGCATTCCTTATAACGTCACTTTTGTTGGCCTCTTGCCAAGCAAATTCGCCGCGTTTAGATTACAAAAGAAAAACCTCTCAAACCCATCCTAAATGGAAAAAATACAGCATTTTTGAAGTGAAATTCCAAAAGAAATCCCTTCAAACCATAAAGCACTTGAACTAAACTTCATGGAGTTAACGTAAATACGGACCCCACATAAATCTATGCAACATAGATTTAAATGTTAATAATAAAATTTGCTACAGAAATGGAAACTAGAACCTTAATAATAAAATTTTCTGAACGATTGGAAAGGACATACCAGGACGACACACTTTAATAATTTAAAAATTTACAACGACCTTTATTTAACTGACAATGCCGATTTTAATGTAAATAAAATTTTGATTGGGAATCTACTCATTTCCACATTATAATGAAGTTATACGATCTGAAAATCCATTATATAAATCTAATAGAAAAAATAAAAATATCAGTTTCCGTTAAAATAACAATTACTGCACAATTGACCTAACCCTAATACCTTGCATGCCGATTTCTCACCTGAAAACGCATGATGCATGATGTAGTTTTCCAGATGTCTCTCTCTCGTCATTAAAAAAGAACACAGGAAAAACACCAAAGTATGAATTCGGATTTTCATATAAGCAATTTATCGAAATCCGAAAAAGAATTAAATGTCGTCAATGTCTATAAATTTAATTTTTAATCAGAGTAAACCAGTAAATTGGTTTCGTTATTATTAAGTTTTTGGTTTTAATCTCTTCAAAAGGTGATGGGCAATAGTCATTTGTGGAATTAAAACTATATTCCTATGTTGCATGAGTTTCTCGAACGTGGAAACGTTGGGAACTTGGGTACTGGTGTTTCCTAAAAATTATAGGAAATGGTTAATTGGGAGCCATAATATTATTATAAAAAAAATGTTTTTTTTAATTACATAATTTATCTGTGGAATGTTGTAATGTGGCATATGGGTCTGATACTTTGTACCTTTCAAAGGAGTGTCAATGTTGCTAATTCTAGAAATGTCACACACATCATTGATGCATTTACTAACTTAATATAATTTTTTATTATGAAAAAATATAATATCTTTACAAGAACTAGTCCAGAGAGTCTCTCTGAAACTAAAAGGAAATGAAACTAACATACTAATGGCAAGAGGAATTTCACATAAGGGAAGCAAGAAACCAGAGTTTAGACATCACATAAAACATGACTGAAAAATGAAATAGCCCAAGAGCTCACAAACAAAAAGGACAGAAAAGAAGAAATCCTTGAAAAGTTAAAGCCCTCACTATTGGAGTTTAAATGTCTAGAAAAAACAAAGTATTTGGAAACTCAATGAGGTTCCTGGTCGCAGAGAATCGCTCCTTTAGGCATTATTTGCAAATGAATACAAGGTTGTGCTCTTAAACAAGTTAACAATTACAGTGATGGATTGAATGGAGGACAAACTTTATGTTTTTTTCGTAAAACTTACTAAAAACTTTTAAGGAAATTTTGTTTTGGCAGCAAGTTTTGTTGGAAACGCGGGAACGTCAATCATCATAGTGGTTAAAGATTCCGGAACGTGCCCCAGCTCTAGTCGCAGCTCCTACCGAAAATGGTAAGTTCCCACATAGTTCCAAAGCTCCCGAGAACAGAGGAACCTCTGGAACGAGTTTCCCATTTCTCGGGAATGGTTCCCGTGCACCAGAGCTATATTCAAGATTTTAAACAAGTCTTATGGTAAAATTCAACTACTTTACCTTTTTTTGGTGAACACTTCATCTTTATAAGTAAAATCTTGATATGTGATAGGAAGATCCCTTGATCACATTATATAGAAAAGAGGAAAGATATAGGACTAGGAGAAGAATAAGAGGCTAACATAAATTTGAATAGTTCAAAATATCAAATTTAAAATAATAAATAAATAAATTAGCAGTTAGAGAAATAAAATAAAATAAAATAAAACAAATTAGGAGTTAGAAAAAATAAATTAGTCAACAAGAAAGAAATTAGTTAAATAAAATTAACACACACACATATATAATTTAATAAAATTAAATAAATGAATATTATTTTTAGAATTTTGGTTTGTATGGTTCATTGAGTATTATAGAATTTTTTCCATAATAATCACATGCAAATGAACTTTTCAGGTGTTTAAAACCAGTGTGATTCATCATGAGGATAAATTAGTTAACTAGAAATAAATTGATTTAATAAAGTTTAATAAATTGAATTAAATTAAATTAAATATAAATTAAAGACATAAAATTAGGATAAAGAATATGGATTAGAAATGTTTATGAATTTAATTGAATAAAGGGTTATAACCTAGGATATAAATAAAGAAAATATACAAATAAAGGTGATAAATGATAGGTCAAATTAGTTTAGGATAGAGATAAATAATTATTGACATACTTGAAGATTAAATATTAAATCTAGATAGAAAATACTTGGAAATTAACGATGGAGGTTATGCAATAAATAGATTAAATTAAATGATAAATTAGATTATCTTAGTAAAAGTTAGGGATTTCTTGAATCAGATTCAGTGGAGATATACTTAGATGAAAAAAAGTGGATGGTGGGATTCCACAATTGATATCTTAGTAAATAGGTAGATTTTTAATAATGTCTTCTAACACTAAAATCTAAACTCATCGTAACTGGGAAGAAACAAACACAAATATTATTACCACAATTATCAACATATGTTAAATATGACGGGTCATGACATGGTTAGATTCTTTGTTTTATGGGGATCATCGTGCACACAACATGTCTGAATAATACAGGTCTATTCACGTGGAAACTAGATGGATCACCTCACGTGGATGAATAGAAATTTTGAAGAAAAAAAAATTCCTATGTCCAAATACGAAATTTTCAAAGCCATTTTAAATGCAATTTAGGCTAAGTTGCATCTTCTGATATTACATTTGTGCTGGAATTGGAAGATTTTGTGGTCACTCAATAGGAGGGTGGGATTAATTTTCATCGAATAAATATGATTATATTTTCGATATTTAACATTACTAATGATTATATGTAATACTAACCTTTCTAATGGTTGCATTTCTCGTGTTTTTTTTCTTCTAATAAAACTATAAGGACAATAAATTTCTACGGAGTGGCTCAATTGACCATGATTGTGAAAATGAAGTCTTATGTGTGAAGAGGTTTTAGATTCAAATATTACTATTCACCAATGTAGATGAAGCATATATAGGCACCCACAAAATATAGTGGTAATAGTTGGAAACTATATGGATCACCTCATGCGGATGAATAGATATTCTGACTGAAAAAAATAAAAATAAATAAATAAATAAATAAATAAAATAAAATAAAATCCTATGTCCAAACACGAAATTTTCGAAGCCAGTTTAAATGCAATTTAGGCTAACTTGCATCTTTTGATATTACATTTGTACTGGAATTGGAAGATTTTGTGGTCACTCAATAGGAGGGTGGGACTAATTTTTATCTAATAAATATGATAATATTCATATATTTAACATTAATAATGATTATATGTAATACTAACCCTTCTAATGGTTGAATTTCTCGTGTTTTTTTCTTGTAATAAAACTATAGAGACAACAAATTTCTACGGAGTGGCTCAATTGACCATGATCATGAAAACAAATCTTACTATTCACCAATAAGAATGAAGCATATATAGGCACCCACTAATTATAGTGGTAATAGCTAGAATAAACCTCTATCACCATTGTACGAGAGCACCCTAGTTGTTGATTCCTCTAGATATACAAAATAAAAAAATAAGAAGAAAAAAATAAAAATAAAATAAAAATTTAAAAAAAAATTATATAAAGACTACATAGAGATTTTAGAATTGTCTGAAGAGAAACTTTGGTTTTAATGAAACTTCACATACACAAAATAATTAATAAAGTCCCCATATATAGTAATGATGGATGAAGGATACATACTATTACTCACTCTAAGTCATTCTTACTTTGGAAAACAACAAATTCTCGAAAATGACCTCAAATAATTAAAAATCTAGAATTTTTGTTTCTTTATTATCTCTAGAACTCTACCTTAATAGAAAAATGAATTATTTACCGCATCTACCTTGTCTCTACATTAAACTTATCTTTGACTAAAGGTTTAGTAAATATGTCTACCACGTTATCATTTCTATTACAACACATCAAATCAACATTTTTTTTGGGTAAAAAATGATGTTGCCTTTTAATAAGTTTTAATAGTTCATTATAGATTGTGTTGTTCATCTATTCGATATAGTGTTTATTTTCATATTCGATCACATATAAGTAATCTTATCCTTCTATATTTTTCTCCATGTCTTCAAGAACTCTTCTTATTCAAATTACTTCACAAGTTACACTACATAACGCCTTATACACAACTTCAATGGAAGACAAAGAAATGGTTGCTTGTTTCTCCATGACACAATTCCTGAGCCAATACTAAATGCATAATCAATGGTATACTTTTTATGATTTGAATCTCCTTCTTAATTAGAATCTGAATAACCTACCAACTCAACATCCAAATCATTAGTATATTCAATACCAAAATTTTCAGTCTCCTTCAAATTTAAAAGGACTCTCTTAGTCGTTTTCTAGTGACTTTCATGTGGTTTAGTCATGAATTGAATCAATATTCTAATTAGATATGTGTTATGTTACCTTGTTGTATTTATGTAATTTAGACTTCCTAGCAACTATTTATACAATGTACCATTCACTTCTTTTGTTTCATCATCAATCTCGAGTTTAAGAATCATTTCCAATGGTGTAGATACCACTTTGCATCCCTTATTATTGAATCTTTTGGTTAATTCCGGCGTATGTTTATACTTTTTTTGACCAAAATTCTACCATTACCTATGCAAAATTCAAGGCCTAAACAATAATGCAACTCTCTAAGATCATTTACATCAATTTCCTCTAAAACAAAAATTTTGACCTATTTAGTTAACCTAGTATTACTTCTTGTTATGATAATTTCATCAACATATAGAGGAATGAAAACAATACATAATCTTTCATCCCTCTTGATATACGTATTTGGATCTCTTTTACTTTTAGTAAAACCTTGTTGAAATAATAATTTATCAGTCTTCACACACCAAGAACTTGATGCCTCTTTGAGTCCATATAATGCTTTCCTTAACCTACAAAAAAAGAGTCCCTCTACCAAATTTACAAAACCTTCTAGCGAAATAAGTTGAATGTATTCCTTTAATTATCCATTCAGAAATGTTGACTTGACATCCAACTGATTTATCTTCCAACTATTCTTAATATCCAATCTAATCATCATTCTAACGGTTTTTATTTTAGCTATAGGTGAAAATTTTTCTTTATAAGTTATCCCTTCTTTCTATGAAAATCCCTTTGTAACTAGTGTAGCTTTATATGTACCAATAGTTCTATCAACATTAAATTTTGTTTTGAATAGCCTTTTTGAGCTTATGAGAACTTTATCCTTAGGAAATTACATCAATTACGATGTATCATTTTTCGTAATAGAATCATATTCCCATTTCATGACATCCATCAATTTTTTATGGACTTTGGAATGCTCACAATGTGAAAGCTCAACTATATTCATAACTTGAGTCATTCGTACATAATATTGATAGCCTATTAGTGTTTGAATTTTTTTTGTTTATATTCATAATGGATCATTTATTTTTTTAGCTAATCCACTTCCTCTTGGTATGTGACTATCTTCAATGCAACCTTGTTCTTCAACATCATCCTATTGTTCTTCATATTGCATTGTTTTGTTGTATTCAAGAAATTTCCATACATTGTGCTCTTCCTCTTTTGGAATCATGTCTATACATTAACGAAATATAATATTTTCCCACAAATAGTTTGTGATTCATTGTATCATACATTTTATAAGCTTTATAATTGGTGAAAGAATCAATAAAATGTACTTGATTTCCTTGCCATCAAGATTTCTCTCATATTTAGGAACATGAGAAAATATTGTTATTCCAAAAATTCTCAAATAACTTACCATTGGTTTATAGGAATGAAATGCTTCATAAGGTGTTTTTTACTATGGAATTTGGTAATTTTTTATTTTTAAACTATACAAAATTTATAATTTCTTCAACCCGAAAACCATTTCACAATTTTTTACCTTTTATTATGTTACGTTCACATTCAACCAATGTTTTTTTTTCATTTCTACTATAGCATTATGTTAAAGAGTATGTGGCACTATAAACAGTTGATCAATTTTATGGATTTTGCAGTAGAGAATGATTGCCTTCATGTGTATTATCCCCCTTCATCTAAGTTGAAGATCTTGATGTATTTTCTTTTTTTTTAATCATATTCTTAAATTCCTTAAACTATTCAAACACATCATTTTTTCTTGTAATAAACTAGAACAATGTGTATCTAGTTTTATCATCAATGAACATAAGAAAATATGCATTAGACGAAATTTCAACATAAAATTGGCCTCCTACGGAAAAATAATAAAATAATAGTTCAAATAATAAAATAATAGATGAATTTTTTAGGGAAAAGAAGAAAACTGCTTTTTTGAATTGTATTTCTGGCTTATCTCCATATAAGTTTACTGAAATTTCAAGTGTAGACACTCATTAGATGCAAAATTAAATTCCACATCCAACGAGTACCCATTAAGCATACTTTTGAGATGATCCACATTGATAAAAACTGAATATAGATTAAAAAATCATGTTGAAGATGCTTTTTAAATAGAGTTATTTTGTTATTTAAATTTTGTATCAATTGTTATTTTGATAATATCACATCAATTTTTTTTTCGTTAAAATCATTAAAATTATAACTTAAAAACAATATAAATGGTATTGGGAGAAAAATTTTCCCCACTTCAAACATTCATTATAAGTGATGAGGTTTTTAATTTTTTGTTTAAAGGAAAAAGGGGGTGGATAAAATAAACTGAACAATGAAAACACTATTCCATTTAGGCTAATCAACCTTAAAAATGCTACGAATGGATTAGTGTTACAAATATTGCAAATGGATTTCACCGTGAGGAGAACTCACCTAGATTATTTTATATTCGAGTGTGTTTAAGCTTACTGAAGAACCATTTAATAAGGGATGATGCTATCTATGTTTTTTTATAACAAATAGAACCATTTAGTAAGGGATGATGTTATCTATTTTTTTTATAACAAACACATATAGATGTAGAGATGAATGGGAGTTGATATTGAAAATGCTAACTATTCATGTAAAAGAAATGACCACATCATGCCAATACCTTTAATTTGTAACAAAAAGATTTAAATTTCTCTATAAAAAAAGAGATTATTCTACCTATGACCACACGTTGAACTAATATATCCCATATATTTTAGGTTAAGGAGTCCTCATGAGAACGCAACGGGGACATTTGAATATTTAAATTTTGTATAAGCCTAAATTTGTTTTCTCTATTAAATAAATAAAATTAGATTTAAAGTGGTAAAATTAGGTTTTAAAAGTAACGCCATAGTAATTAGTGAATAGAGATTGTTATGGGGAATATCTAGGAATGAATCAAAATGAATTCTACTATTCACCCTCATGTTTATATGAATTACTCATCACTATATTCAACTTTTTCAAATATTATTCACCTTGCTTATGGAATTAATCATCACGATCTTTAACTTGTTCAATTTTTTTGCTACATAATCTAACATGTCATTACACAAAAGAACCTAGGTGGAGTCAGAATTAAATTATAGGAATTAATCATCAAAATTTTCAACTTTTTCAAATTTTTTCACACAAGCTAACTTGAGCTATTGTCCTTTAACAAGAATGTGAATAACTTAAACATAGTAGTGAACATCTAGATAACAAAACTCGGATGGAGGGGGAATTAATCCCACTAGGTAAGGCTCAAGCTATTTTCATTTCACGGGAATCTAGATAGCTTAAACATAGTAATGTACACAACCTTCCATTTAGGCCAATCAACTTTAAAAAGCCTATGAATTGGTTTTACCTTAAGGGTAAATTTCTTGGTCTCTTTTATAATCCTAGGTGCCTAAGCCCACTAAAAATCCATTTTGTAAGAGATGTTGTCGTTTTTTTTTATAACATAAACATATTGATGTAAGATGCAAGGGAGTTGATATCGAAAATTTTATCAATTGATGTAAAACAAATGATGAGAATATGTCAATATCTTATATTCCTAAGTAAAAGATTTAGTTTTATAATTAAAGAGGAAATTGTACTACCACTTATTAGCTTATTAATATTTTTAGGTGTGACCACTTATTGGGCCAATAGATCTCATAGAATTTACCGTATGAAATCCTCATGAGAATTCAATAGAGACATTTTACTATTTAAATTTGTATTAATTATTATTTGAACATCATCAATTAAAATTTGTTTCTCATTTTGAAAATAAAATAAATATTTTGATAATTGTAATGATTAATATCTTTTAAATGAGAAATTGCGATTTAAAAAGATAAAAAATGATTCAATTTTTTTTTGTTTAAGTATTGAGGGTTTTTCGTAGTGCATTATATTAGATATCATTCTTTTGGATTCAACTTAGTTAATTAAGATGATCATCTGTGATCATTTCGTTATAGGTAGTCGTAACTCACTAATTTCTCATGATTTTTGAATAGTTCACTTAGGACTCATTGCATCAGGTGATGTTCATAGGGGTGAAGAAGTGGGATTGAAACTAGTGAAATGGATCACATAACGTCAATCATCACTTCTAGAGCTTGCACCTGGTAACCAGGACTTCCTGGGAGGTCACCCATCTGAGATCACCTCTAGCTCAAGCGCGCTTAACTGTGAATTTTTCCCCACAATCAAGTCAAGTTAGCATGCTACCACATTTGCAAAACCTTAGAAAGTATTATGCCTCATGAACCATTCAACTAATGCTCCCTTCATGCTTTGTATTTAAGTATTGAGGGTTTTCATAGTGCATTATATTAGATATCATATTTTGGGACTAAACTGTATTAATTAAGTCATTCATGTATGACCATTTCCCTGAGAGGTAGCCGTAAAAGACTAATTTCTAATGATTTTGGAATAGTCCACTTAGCACACATTACATCGGGTGATGCTCATAGGGGTGAAGAAGTGGGATTGAAACAAGTGAAATGAATCACATTGCATCAATCATCACTTTCGGGGCTTGCACCCGATAACTAGGACTTCCTGGGAGGTTACCCATCCCAGATTGCCTCTGGCTCAAGCGCACTTAGCTGTGGATTTTTCCCCACAATCAAGCCCACTTAGCTTGCTACCCCAATTTCAAAACCTTGGCAAGTATTGTGCACCATGAACCATTCAAGTAGAGCTCCTTTCACCCTTTATATTTAAGTATTGAGGGTTTTCACACTGCATTATATTAGATATCTTTTTTGGGATTCAACTGTGTTAATTAAGTCATTCATCTATGACCATTTCCATGAGAGGTAGTCGTAGCTGACTAATTTTTCATAATTTTTGAATAATCCACTTAACATTCATTACATCAAATGATACTCAATATTCTTTATTATTTTATTTGTACACTATAAAAGCCTAATAATAATAATAATAATAAATTATTTTTTATATTTTATTATTTTATTTGTACACTTTTAAAATATCATAATAATAATAATATTAAAATATTATATAATTTAAAAACATTATGATAATAATAATAATAATATTAAAAAAATATAGAATTTAATTCAAATTGCCTTCAAAATATTAACAAGTTGAAGTTAATAGAATGAAATATTATAAACTAGGGACAAGTTGAAATCAATAAAATGAAACGTTATAAAATAGGTTAAGTTTTAATCAATAAAATGAAATGTGATAATAACGAAGATCATTTTATCTAGAATTTTTTTAGACCTTCGAGGCTGTCTCGAAAATTAAATTGTCATTTCAAATATTCCAAATAAAAATTTCAAAATCAGATAAGTGGAAGTTTTTACTACTCCGAATTACTTTTCAAGTGAAAATAAGCCCTTCTTTTTGCGGATTTGCGATGTTCAAATGAGAGCGAGGCATGAATATGGAGGGCGGTCTTTTCATTTAAAAAATAAAAATATTTAATAATAGTTTTATACACATTTATATATTATTTTGATATTATATTTTTTTATAAAATTTTCAATAATAAAAGTTATTATTTTATTTTTATTTTTCAAATTTATTAAATTCCATGCACCTAGAAGAGTTTAACGGTAATTTAATTTAAAATCCATGATAAAACAACGGTTTAGTTCCATTCTAAATTAAATCAAATCTTCAAAATCTTGACAGAAATTCGGTAATCAAATCTTTAAAATATTGACAGAAATTTGGTAACAAAAATTTCTGACTTCGAAATTCGAACAAGTAGAGGAAATTTGTGAGAGGAAACTGTTCCGTTTATTAGCCCCTTATGCTTTATGTCTACTGATGATCGCGATAAACATTTCGCTTAGGGTTTGTGATTTTTATATTTTATTTTTCCATAATTCAGGTGCAGGGCTGTTTGGACGACTGTCGGATTCTTGATTGGGAAGGAAGGGAGTGCTAAGCGTGGCTTGCGCGGGCAACGCCATCTTCGGCATCTTGACGGCAATGTCGCCTAATTTCTGGGTTTATTCGATACTCCGTCTATTGACGGGCATAACATGCGGTGGCGTAGGTTTGTCGTCTTTGTTTTGGCGACGGAGCCCGTCGGCCCGTCCAGGAGAGGTCCGGTAGGCATGTCCGCCTTCTACTTGTATTCCTTGGGCATAGCTTTGCTTTCTGCTCTTGCCTATTTTTCCAACAATTGGCGACTTCTCTACATTGTGACTTCCACTCCCTCCGCCTTGTATTGCCTCTTCGTTCTGCCATTCCTGTGGGAATCTCCGCAGTGGTACCTGGTAAAGGACAGGCTGGAAGAGGCCATGGAGGTGATGAAATCGATTGCGGCCAAGAACCGGTAGTCAATACGTCGGGGCCCGTGGAGATTGTCGGTTCGAATCCAGAGGAAGTTGTGAGTGGCGTGAAGGTAGCGTGTAGCCTGGTGGGGATATTCGGCGCGGCGGGGATGTATAGCTTCGTATACGTTAACACGTGCGAGCTATTTCCCACAGTAGTGAGGAACGCAGCGTTGGGTTTGGCGAGCCAGGCGGGGAAGATCGGCACTGCCCTTTTTGATCGCGGGGAAGATCGGCACTGCCCAACACCAAAGGGGCGGGGAAGATCGCCCCTCTGGTGTTGTTGACGGGAAACGTAAATCCGGCACTGCCCTTTTTGATCATCGGCGTTTCGGGAACTGTAGGAGGTGTCCTGGCTTTCATGCTTCCCAGGACATTGAGTCGTGACCTGGCGGAAACTATGGCAGCCTTCAAAGCAGAGATTCCACCAACAGGGAATGATTTAATTTGATGGACCTACTGTTCCTGCGGCCTCCACTTCAATAAATTTCTGGGACGGTTTCACCAGGTTTGACTGATAACACTTTCAACAAAACTGTTTTTATATCAAATTTTCTTCGAAAACGGTTGGTGTTTAAGACATAAACGTTAAATACTTTATATTATGTGTTATTATGTTGATAGGAATATTTATTTTGAATAGGGATTTTATTTTTAACTAGAGGACGTGTATTCTAGTATTATAGAGGGCATGTGTATTCTTAGTATTAAAGTAATAGAAGGTTGAAATTTATTAGGATTTTGAGTTTTTAAATTAAATTGATTAATTAAGGATATACTATATAAATAAGTATTATATAAAATAAATTATTAATTTTTCGGTTAATAGTATTGATAAGTTCAAAGTTTAATTGTTTTCGGTTACAAAACATCAATCTTCCCATGTTTTAGTTTTCAACAAGTTATGTTGCCTCTACAAGGATTTTGAGGTTTTCTTTGTTTGATAGTGCTTTACTCATTTTTCTACTTTTTTTTCTGAAAGGTTTTTGGAACTGTTTGAGGTTGTTGTTGAGATTCTATTCGAAGCCCCTTCTCAGCTCTAAAAGGCCCTTTTTCTTTCTAATTAATAATGTAAATTGGTTCCTTTAGCTTGGGATTTAGTTTAGCTTTCCACCCCATACTCAGTTTGTTTGTGGGCCTTGTTCGTGGCCTCCTAGAATATTATGTTGCATGGTGAAATTCTGCAAGATTTTCACCCTTCTTTCTAGATTCTCCAATAGTTTCATATTTCTTATTGTCTTATACTTCTGTTTGGTGTCCTCTACTACTCCTGGTATTTACCTTAGGGATTTTCCTCTTGTTAGAGATTTATGTGGATTTTGCAGTAGCTTGGCGACTACTCTCAACATCTGTAGCTAGAGACCTTTCCTTCTTATGTTTTCTAGGATGTCGTCGTCTCATTACCCTCTTCCTCGACTGTTGCGTTTGCTTCTTTAATGCATGCGGGTACAATATTTGAATGAGGTTGTGGTGGTAGACATCATATGGATATAAAACCTTCTTTTTTATTGCACAAGCTACCATTTTAATTAAAATTTGATGCAGAAAATAAGGGAGATTCATTCTATTGAACCCAACCATGTGTACCAAACACACGATGCATGATGTATTTTTCTAGGTGTTTCTCTCTTGTCATTAAAAGAGAACAAAGGAAAAATACCAAAGTATGAATTTTGATTTTCATATAAGCTATTTACGAAATTCGAAAAAAATTAAATGTTGTCGATGTTTATATACTTAATTTCTAATCAAATTAAACCAATAAATTGGTTTATTTATTATTAATTTTTTGCTTTTAATCTCTTGAAAAATATGGAGGGCAATATTTATTTGTGGAATTAAAACTATATTCAAGATATTTAAGCTCAAGAGAATTTTAAACAAGCCTTATGATAAAATTCAACAAGTAAACATGTAGTTTTTAATGATATCTTCTAACACTAGAATTTAAACCCATTGTAACGAGGAAAAAAACACAAATATCATTACCACATTTATCAACATATGTTTAAGATGACAGGTCCGAACATGATTGAATTTTTTGTTTCATGGGGAGCATCATGCACACAATATGTATGAACAATACACGTCTATTCATGCAGAAACTAGATGTATCAACTAGCACAGATGAATAAAAATTCTGAAGAAAAAAAAAATTCCTATGTCCAACCACGAAATTTTCAAAGCCAATTTAAATGCAATCTATGCTAAGTTGCATCTTTTGATATTACATTTGTGCGGGTATCAGAACATTATGTGGTCACTCAAAAGGAGAGTGGGATTAATTTATATTGAAGAAATATGATTATATTTATATATTTAACATTACATATGATTAAATGTCATACTAACCTTTCTAATGGTTGTACTAGTGGTGCTTTTTTCTTGTAATAAAACTATAAAGAAAATAAGTTTCTAGGGAGTGGCGCAATTGACCATGATCGTGAAAATGAAGTAAAAATGACGTCTTGAAGAGGTTTGAGGTTCAAATCCTACTATTCGCCCATGTAGAAGAAGCATATATATAGGCACTCAAAAATTATAGTGGTGATAGGTGGAATCAACCCCTAGCGCCCTAGTTGTTGATTCTTCTAGATACAAAAGAAAAAAATAGATTAAAAAAATAAAAATTATTCCTCTAAATAGAAAAGAAAAAACTAGATAAAAATAAAAAATAAAAATAAAAAGTTTTAAAAAAAATATACAAAGATTACATAGAGATTTCAGAATTGTCTCAAGAGAAAATTTGCTATTAATGCAACTTCACATACACAAAATAAGTAATAAAGTGGCCTTATATAATAATGATGGATGAAGGATAAAGACTCTTACTCACTCTAAGTCACTCTTACATTGGAAAACAACAAATTCTGGAAAATGACCTCAAAAATCTAACAGTCTAGACTTTTCATTTCTCTATTATCTCTAGTGCTCTCGCTTAATAGAAAAATGAATTTTTTACCACATCTAGATTGTCTCTGTAGTAAACTTTCTTTAACTAAAGATTTAGTAAAGATGTCTACCAAGTTATCATTTTTATTACAATACATCAAATGAACATTTTTTTGGGTACAAAGCAATGTTGCCTTTTAATAAGTTTGAATAGTTCATTATAGACTGTGTTGTTCATCTATTTGATAGAGCGTTTATTTTCATATTCAATCACATATAGCTAATTTTATCCTTCTAGATTTTCCCCATGTCTTCAATAACTCTTCTTAGTCAAATTACTTCACAAGTTACACTACATAACGCCTTCTACCCAACTTCAATGGAAGACAAAGAAATGTTTGCTTGTTGTTCCATGACACAATTCCTCAATGAATAATCATTGGTATACTTTTTATCATTTGAATCTCCAGCCGAATTAGAATCTCAATAACCTACCAACTCAACATTCAAATCATTATTATATTCAATACCACCAACTCAACATTCAAATCATTAGTATATTCAATACCAAGAATTTTAGTCTCCTTCAAATATCAAAGGATCCTCTTAGTTGTTTTCTAATGACTTTCATGTGGTTTAGTCATGAATTGACTCATTATTCTAATTAGATATGTAGTATATTACCTGGTTGTAGTTATGTAATTCAAACTTCCTAGAAACTATCTATACAGTGTACCATACATTTATTTTGTTTCATCAACAATGTTGAGTTTAACAATCAGTTCCGATGGTGTAGATACCACTTTGCATCCCTTCTTATTGAATCTTGTGGTTGATCCCTGCATATATTTACATTTTGTGACCAAAATTACACCATTATCTATCCAAACTTTAGGGCCTAAACAATATGCAACTCTCTAAGATCTTTTATTTCAATTTCCTCTAAGAGACAACTTTTAACTTTTTCAATTAACCTAGTATTACTTCTTGTTATGACATAACAAGTTCATGAAAATATATAGGAATCAAAACAATACATCCTCTTTCATCCCTTTTGATAGAGATATTTGAATCTCCTTTACTTTTAGTAAAACCTTATTGAATTTTTTTTTTTATCAATCTTCACATACCAAGACTTCAATACCTCTTCAAATCCATATAATACTTTCTTTAACCCAAAAAAATATTCCTCTCCCAACTTTACAAAACCTTCGAGCTAAATAAGATAAACGTCAAAATCACATAAGTGGAAGTTTTTACTACACTAAATTACGCTTATTTAAGTGAAAAAGACACTCCTTTTTATGGAATTGCGATGTTCAAATGAGAACGCAGCACTAAGATGGAGAGTTAAAAAATAAAAATATCTAATAATAGCTTTTACACATTTAATTTTTTGATATTATATTTTCTATAAAATTTTCAGTAATAAAAGTTATTTATATTTTTGTAAATATAACTATTTTCAAAAGTGTTAAATCTAATTTTTTTAATTTACAAAACAATGGGTTGTAGGTTAACTAATAAAAGAAATAAGTAGTTTAATTAATAAAACAAATGACTTGTTTAAGGGTAATTTTTCTGGTCACTTTTAAAAAACAACTGGTCAAGGTTTTTAAAAACATGATTTTAAATTGTTTAATTTGTAAAAGTGGAATGTATTAAACATTTTTTTTAGAGTGTTTTACCCATTTATACATTTAAAAAATATTTTAAATAGCAGAAAATCATAATCTTGCTTGAAATAATATGACCTAAAATCTGTGAAAATTTAATTTCATAAATAAGCTAAATTGTTGTTATTATACCTATTATAGCTATATGGAAAACAAAGCTTGTATATCTCATTAAATATGGAGAAATGATTCTTTATTAAAAAAAGAAAGTGTTTATATTAAATTCATTATATTGATAGTGTGTTTATTTGGAACAGATTTTTCTAAATTTTAATTTAATTCTTAATAATTATTAAATAAATATTAAAAAAATATTTAATGATAACAAAATATTTTAAAATAATCTTACCAATAGTCACTTATCAAAAATTAAAATTTATTTTTAAAACAATGATATCTTCCTTATAATTTAAAAATTAAATAAAAAAATATCGTATAAATATATGACATATAAACATCACGTATAATTTTAAATATTGGTAAACAATAATATCATAAAAAAATATATACAAATTATAAATCTCTATCATAGAGGCATGAATTACAAATTATGAATATCTATAATAATATAAAGACGAATCTTCATGAGTAAAAAATGTGATCCTAAATTTTTTTGTGTTTTTTATATATAAAAACTCATGTAATTTTTTTATAATAATAATAATGTAGAATAATATTTAATTTGATTATTTTTTTATTAATTTTCACACTGTAAAATGTGTTATAAAAGAATTATTATGATGTTTATAAATATTTATTGACAATTTAATTTAAATTTATAAAATAATAATAATTATTGCCATGTCTTTCGAAATTTTGTTAATTGAACTATGTTATATAGCTGATCTACAGGAATGTCTGTTTACAGGTCAGAGAAGCCAATAATTTCAACTAGGGTTCCATAGATGCGGAATAAACAAGGAAATCGGTGGTCGATCTTACCATTGTTTTACATCTCAGCGAGTGAAGACACATGTGATGTTATTTCTGCGGCGAAAATGTGTTATATAAACTCCTCTCACGTCCCATTCTGCGGCGAGATGCTAGAGACATGGACTGGTGAATTCGGACAGTGGCAACTCAACCATTTTTCACTGGCCAGCTTCGCATGGACACTTATGGCCCACGAAACGATGGTCATTATTTTTGCTGACTGTCAGCCTAGTTGGCACTACAACAAAGAGAAAGTTCTAGACGATTCCCCTTCCATACCTCGAGGGTTCGAATTTTGTAGCCTAATGGGATTTATTTGCTCCATGAACCGGACATCGTGGGACCGGGACGGAAGCCACGAAATTTCTACTGTCCGAATGGGGTTTCTTTTACGATGAAAATTACAAAGTTGGGTTGGTGCAATTTGCGTTTTTTTTGTCGGGTCTCTCATTGGTAAATGACTTTTTTGAGCTAATCTGGATGAAAATTCTCATCTTTTATGTTTCAGTTTTATCAAATTCCATGCACCTATAAGAGTTTTACAGTGATTTATTTTAAAATCCATGAGAAAACAATGGTTTAGTTCCATTCTAAATTAAATCAAATCTTCAAAATCTTGATAGTGTTGAAAATCTTGAATACAACAAATACATAAGAAATGTGTTTCCCCAACAACACAAAGAATGCACAAGTTTGTGGAAATAAACAATACATAGACAGAGGGCGAGACACAGGAGAGCAACAACTTTTATTTTTTATTCTATCACACAAAATATATGAAATTACATAGTTTTTAATACAAATAGCCGAAGCTTGAGCATTGAAATAAATTCAATGTGGGAATGAGCGTTCAACAACAAAAAATCGTCCTCAATGTTGTTCGGCTATTTACACATGAAAACACGTACAAAACACGTTCAGAACACAAAACAGCCGACCTGAAAATTTATGCTTTCCAGCTTTGAAAACACATCGCATCTAGCGCTCTATCGCAAACCACATACTGGCAATCTTAACTTTTAACTTGGCGCATATACGTGAAAACTTAAAATTTGCGATGTGATGTGGCACATCGCATCACATCCAAAACAAAATAACCTGCAAACGCTTATCCATTAAATTCCTGAGCCTGTGATGTGTGCTTTGTGCTATCCTCCTGAGCTTGACACGTGCACCTCTTGCGATCGCATCGCAAATAACATAACATAATTTTTCGGGCGGCTTAAAGGCAAAACTTGATACTTGTGGCGCGTGGCTACGAGGAGCTTAAAAAAGTTGAAACAAAGAACTTGCGAAGTGCGCACTGCAGGCAGCTTAAACACTTCAATGAAAAATATTGTGAAGTGTGGGCGGCATAAAAGGTAAGTGGGAAATCTCATGAAGTGCGATGAGGTTTGTGGATCCCGCTGATATCGCATCGGTAGATAAATAAGTTTCATTGCGGGCTTAAGAGTTACACAATAAAAGTTGTGATGTGTGAGCGATGATACGATAAACGTTTGGAAGTGTGCTAGGGCGGAAAGGTAAGGAAAGTCTGAATGTAAAGGTTTATGTGCAGTTGCAATGCGGTAAGGTAGCTCGGTCATGCTAATATCGCATCGGCGGGGAAATAACTTTGGCGAAAGGCTTATAAGTTAAAACTTAAATCTTGTCGATGGCGAAGTGCGGGCAAGAAAGGTAAGTAATGCAGTGGGTAAGAAAATTAACGCAGGTTGTGTGACTCAGGTACTCTGTTTGATCTTTTGCGTGGATTTCTCAAAAAAATGCCTTCGAGCCTAAAACTTGCTGCTTGTCCTTCCTGCAACAAAAATTTACTGAAGCATGGGCTACTGCCACTCCTTATGTATAGCGGTGATTGGGAGTTATTAACAACAGTGCCCCTTAATCAGAAGTGCCGCCATCAATCATTCTCCAACACTATCAGAGATAAACAAAACTCTTTTGTCCCAATGGCTTTGTGAGGATATCAGCAAACTGTTACTCTGACTTGCAATGCTGCAAAACAATTTCACCAATGTTAACCAGTTTTCTTATAAAATGGTACTTGGCATCAATTTTCTTCGTTCTCTTGTGGAAAACATAATTATTTGACCATGAAATTGCTAAGCGGTTATCACAATAAATTATGGTTCTTTTGTATTGCTCATGTCATAAATCTCTCAACATCCTTCTCATCCGAACAGCTTGACATGTTGATGTTGTTACTCGTACATATTCAACTTCTGCTGATCATAATGAAACTACTAGCTGTTTCTTGGAAGCCCATGAAATGGCTCCCACTCCCAAATGAAATACATACCCATATGTGCTTTTTATTTCATCTACACTTCCAGCCCAATCATTTTCAGTGTAACTAAGTAGCTTAAAATTATCAGTTAAGGAGTATAGAACACCATACTCCTTTGTTCCATTTACATACCTCAAAATTCTCTTGGTTGCTTGCCAATGTGTCTCCTCGGGTGTCTCCATGAATCTAGATATCAAACTTACTGCATACATTATACCAAGCCTAGTTGCAGTCAAATACATTAGATTTCCAACTATGCTCTTGTACAATGTTGGATCGACAATCTTGCTACAATCCTCCTTGCTTATCTTCAACCCCATGATAGTTGGAGTTGTTGATGCTTTGATGTTCTGCATATTGAACCTCTTTAAAAAATTTGCAACATATTTTGCTTGGAAGATAAAAATTCCCTTTTCATTTTTCTTTAATTCTAAGCCAAAAAAATATCTCAATAAACCCAAGTCGATCATTTGAAATTCAGTTTTAATGACTGATTTAAAAGCAGTAATGAGAGAAACATCGTTGCCTGTGAAAATCAAATCATCTACATATAAAACAACAATAAGAATTTTACCATCATTTTCTTTGATGTAGAGTGTGGGTTCACCATTACACATGTTAAACCCATTGTCCACCGGGTAAGCATCAATTTTATTGTACCATGCTCTTGCTGCTTGCTTCAGCCCAAAAGGAGCTTTCTTCAACTTACACACTTTGTGTTCTTTGCATTCTATCTTATAGCCAAGAGGTTGTTCAACATATACCTCCTCTTTCAACACTCCATTCAAGAATGCTAACTTTACATCCATTTGATAAAATTTCCACTTTTGTTGTGTTGCTATGGAGAACATTCTCCTCACTATCTCCATATTTGCAACTGGTGCAAAGGTTTCCTCATAGTCTCTTTCTTTTTGTTCCTTGTATCCTTTGACAACTAGCCTTGCTTTGTGCCTTTCTATCTTGCCTTCAATGTTGTTCTTGGTCTTGTAGACCCATTTCACTCCAATAACTTATTTTACTTGTGGGAGGTCCACTAACTCCCATGTGTCATTCTTTTCTATTGCTCTAATCTCTTCATTCATTGCTTCAATCCATTTCTCTTATTTGACTGCATCTTCAAAATGGATTGGGTCATCAACATGAAAAAATAAAACAAATAAAGAATTTAGACCATGATTACTATTTACTTCTTCTTGTTCATAAATTTCACTTTTATTTCTGAGTTTCGGTCTTCTTGTATTTTCTGAATATGTGCTTGGAGTTGCACTTGAACTCGAGGGAGTTGTTGATCCCTGTGGTGTGCTTGGAGAAACACTTCCTTGGTTTTGCATTGCTGCTCTATTGCCTGCTTCTGTTGTGCTCTGTTGAGCTTGTGTAGGTGGAGGAGGAGCCACCGTTGAGGAATTATTTTCATCAATTAATTCCTCTATGTCTCCATGTGAAATACATGTCTTCACATTCACTGTCTTCTCTAAACTTCCATCCCAAGCTTCTTCTTCAATGAACTGAACATCTGTGCTGATTATTACTTTCTTGGTTGATGGATTATATAGCTTGTAAGTCTTGGATTCATCAATGTATCCAACAAATATACACTTCTCCCCCTTGTTTTCCAACATCTACCTTAATTAATTTGGGATATTTCCATATGTCACAAATACAAACACTCTCATCTGAGTGACAACTTGCTTTGTTCCATTCCATGCTTCTTCTGGAACTCTATTCATAACAACTTTGGTTGGACATCTATTTAAAATATAAGATGCACAATTTAAAGCTTGTGCCCAATACTCATTTGGAAAATTCTTTTCCTTCAACATACTTCTTACCATGTTCATGATGGTCCTATTATTTCTTTCTGCTACACCATTTTGCTCAGGTGTATACCTTGTGGTAAACTTCTCATGTATTCTATGCTCGCTGCAAAAACGTAGGAATTCTTTGGAGATATATTATTCACCTCTGTCAATTCTCAACACTTTTATGTACTATCCACTTTGACTCTCAACCAAATATTTGAAGTGGTAGAATTGTTCAAACACTTCACTCTTTTGTTTTAGAAAATAGACCCATGTCTTCCTTGTATAATCATCTATAAATGTCAAAACATAATGATTTCCAACTAATGATGGCGCTTGCATTGGGCCACATAAATCTAAGTGGAAAATTTCCAAAGGTGCCTTTGCCCTTATACTCTTTCCTGTTGGAAATGATTCTCTGTGTTGTTTGTCCAAGATGTAGCCTTCACATAGGCTGTCTGGTTTTTCTATGAGTGGTAATCCCTTTACCATTCCTTTTCTATGGAACAAGTTTAAACCTTAGAAATTGAGATGCACAAATAAAAAATCCCATAACCAAATCTTATCTTTCACTTCTTCTTGAAATATTTTTTGTGTGACTACTGCTACAACACCTCCTTCCTTCAATTCTGCTCTGATCTTGAGAGGCACTTTTTCAACGACCTCTCTACTTGGAGGTATGTCCATGATTATACACACATCATTTTTTAAAAACACATTGTAGCCCTTATTCACGAGCTTTCCAATGCTTAGAAGGTTACATTTTAGGCTAGGTACATAATAGAAATCTGGCACAAACTTCTTCTCTCCCTTATTTGTCAGTATTTTTACTCTTCCTTTCCCCATGACAAAGAATTTTCTATCAATCCCCATTGTCACTTCAGATTTTATACTCTCATCTAGATTGGAAAACACTGCTATGTTTCCACTCATATGGTTACTACAACCTGATTCTAAGAACCATACATCTTCTTGTTTTTATTGTGCTACATTACAAGTTAAAAGCACATTGCCATGGTTCTAATTTTCTTTTCTAAAATTTACATTAGGTTTATTACCCATGTCATTTTTATTTTTTCTACATTCATTGGCATAATGGCCATAATTTTCGCAATAATGACATTGGACTTGAGATTTATCATACCTTTGTCCTTGTGCCTGATTTTGGTTTGAGCCTTTGCTTGAATTTTGGTTACTGCCCCTTCCACTTGTGCTTGTAGGGCTGCTTCTTCCACCTATGTGTGGGCTTCTTCCTCTTCCTCAACAGTTTGATCTTCCTCGACCTCTACCTCTACCAAAAGACATTTTTGCCTTGAATGCATGCTCCAATGAGGAGTTCGTTGCTCTATTCAGTCTATTTTCATGAGACATCAGTGATGCATGAAGCTCATCCACTGAAAATTGTGAGAGATCATTTGTCTCTTCTACGACCACTACTATGGCATCAAATATTAATGGTAGAATTCTTAAGATTTTATCCACTATTCTCCTTTTCTCAAGTCTCTCTCCATGAGACCTGATTTAGGTAAGAAACCCAATCACATGTGTGAAGATTGAGTCTATATTATCAAACTATTTCATACAAATAATTTCAAAATATCTCCTTAGCATTTGAATTTTTGTTGTCTTCACCTTTTCCATACCTTGGTAGGCTGTCTAGACGCTATCCCATGCCACCTTATACTTTTTTTCTGTTGTAGTCCTTGGGAAAATACTCTCACGTACTACCTGAAAGATATATAAGAGGGCTTTGGATTGCTTTGTCCTATTTTCTCTCATAAAATCTCTTTGTGCTGTGTCAAAGAATTAAGTGTTTCTAAATCTGTTGGTTTTTGGAAACCATGTTCCACTAGCTCCAAAATATCTTGTGAAGCAAACAGGGCCTTCATTGTAATGGCCCAATAATCGTAATTCTTACCATTGAACTGTGGTAATTCTGGAATTTTCAGGCTTGTGCCTGCTACTGCCATCTTGACTGTGTAAAAAAAAACTTTTGATTGTGTAAAACAGAAGCCTTCCCACTGCTGAAGAAATTCGCTTCTCAAAAAAACTTATAACTACTTCAGTAAAGAGAGCGATCTCATGCTTCTTTCAATGAGAACCTAGATATTCTCCGACACCATGTTGAAAATATTGAATACAACAAACATAGAGGAAATGTGTTTCCCCAACAAAACAGAGAATAAAAAAGTTTGCGTAAATAAACAATACACAGATAGAGAGCAAGACATAGGAGAGGAAAAAATTCTATATTTAGTTCCATCACACAAAACATATGAAACTACATAGTTTTTTAATAAAAATGGCCAAAGCCTGAGCATTGAAAGCAATTCAATGCGAGAATGGGAATTCAACAACCAAAAATCGTACTCGGCTCTGTTCGGTTTTTTACACATGAAAACGTGTTCAAAACAAAAAACAAGAGACTTGAAAAAATTATGATTTCCAGCTCTGAAAACACATCGCATCCAGTGCTCTATCGCAAATCGCATATCGGTGATCTTAAATTTTAACTTGGCACATATACGAGAAAACTTAAAATTTAAGATGTGCGATATCACACGGCACATCGCATCGCATCAAAAAAAAAATAACCTGTGGGCGCTTATCCATTAAATTCCCGAGCTTACAATGTGCACTTTGCGCTATCCTCTTGAGCTTGAAACGTGCTCCTCTTGCGATCACATCGCAAATAACATAACATAACTTTGTGGGCGGCTTAAAGATAAAACTTAAAACTTGCGAAGTTCGCGGCTGTGAGCAGCTTAAAAATGTTAAAACAAAAAACATACGAAGTGCGCACTACAGGCGGCTTAAAGACTTAAATAAAAAATATTGTGAAATGCGGGTGACATAAAAGGTAAGTGGGAAATCTTGCGAAGTACGATCAGGTTTGTGGGTCCCTCCAATATCGCATTAGTAGAGAAATAAGTTTCATTACAGGCTTAAGAGATAAACAATAAAAGTTGTGATGTGCGAGCGCTGATGCGGTAAACATTGGGAAGTGCGCTAGGGCGGAAAGGTAAGGAAAGGTGGAATGTAAAGGTTTGTGTGCGGTTGCAATGCGGTAAGGTAGGTGGGTCCTGCCAATTCGCATCGGTGGGGAAATAACTTTGGCAAAAGGCTTACGAGTTAAAACTTAAATCTTGTGGGTGGCAAAGTGCGGGCAATAAAGGTAAGTAATGTGGTGGGTAAGGAAATTAATGGAGGGTGTGAAGCTTGGGTACTCTGTTTGATATTTTGCGTGGATTTCACAAAAAAACACCTTCGGGCCTGAAACATGCTACTTCTCCTTCCTACAACAAAAAATTACGGAAGTGTGGGATGCTGCTACTCCTTATTCATGGCGGTGGTTGGGATTTATTTCCAATAGACAGAAATTCATTAAGAAAATATTCAAAATCTTGACAGAAATTTGGTAATTAAATCTTCAAAATCTTGACAAAAAATTGGTAATATAAAAACTCTCACGTCCAAATTCCAACAAGTAGAGTAAATTTGCAACAAAGGAAACCGTTATGTGTATTAGCACCTTATTTTTTATGTCCACTCATGATCATGATAGAAATTTTGCTAAGGGTTTGCGATTTTTTTTTTCCATAATTCAGGTGCAGGCTTGTTTGGATGACTGTCAGATTCTTCATTGGGAAGGAAGGGAGTGCTGATCTTGGCTTGTGCCGACAATGCCATATTTGGCTTCTTGACAGTAATGTTGCCTAATTTCTGGGTTTATTTGATACTCTGTCTATTGATAGCATAACATGCAGTGGCGTAGGTTTATCATCCTTTGTTTCAACAACGGAGCCCGTAGGCCCATCCAGGAGAGGTCCGGTAGGCATGTTAGCATTCTACTTCTATCCCTTTGGAATAGGGTTGCTCTCTGCCCTTGCCTACTTTTCCGATAGTTGGAAACTTCTCTACATTGTGAATTCCACTCCCTCCACCTTTTATTGCCTCTTTGTTCTACCATTCCTCTGGGATTCTCCGCAGTGGTACCTGGTAAAGGGCAGGATAGAAGAGACCATGGAGGTTATGAAATCTATTGTGGCCAAGAAATGGAAGTCAATACCAGGGGGAGTTTCGTTGGCCTTGGACGGTGACCAAATATATGGCACAAATGTTGTTGAGTCGTTAGGAAGTCTTGTGGACGTTTTCAAGTCGCTCATAATGTGTAGCAGAATGATAGCAATGGCTTGGATATGGCTGGCTTATGCAATGGTCTACTATGGACTGAACCTCAACATGGGAAATATTGTCACAAATTTATATCTGAGTGTTTTCCTTAACGGAATTGAAAATTTGTTGATCTACATGCAGATCTGAAACAATACCACAATCTTTATTATGAGGGAGAGATGAGAATTTTATAAACAATGTAATCATTCTCACTTTTTATTTTGTAATTACAAAAGGTATTTTCAAAAAATCAAATGCATTATTGTATAAATCAAATAAATTGAGATGTTTCCTTCTTTCCTAAATTTTTAGATGTTTCCCTCTTTTCTAATCTTATATGTTTCCAAGGAACGAGTGTTTTTTCTTGGTTGCCTAAAGACCGAGAGGTTGTTGATTTTTGTGTCTTTCTTGGTTGCCCAATTCCTCCCTATTTAGGTCAGAAAGCATCCCAGATTTCTCCACCAAATGAGGGAAAGTGCGTTGTAATGTTTCTGCAGTCATCCATTTTGCCTGCGCTAATGTGTGTGTCTTCCAACCAAATAGATATGAGAAGTATGGCTGTTAACCTGTATTCCATTTCTTGGAGTCCAAAATTGTATCTTTGAACACAAGAGGCTGAAAATATGGAATATTATCGATCGGATGACGAATTGTAATGGATTCCTCAAGGAGAGGTGGTTCAAATAGTTTGAGATTATTAACATTAAACACATCATGGATGCCAAGATGGGAAGGAAAGTCTAAGCGATATGCATTTTCTCCAATGCATTTTAGAACAGTATACGAGCCATATCGCAGAGGGTGAATCTTATGATGTTGGCCCTTGAAGTGCTTCTTGTCCAATAATAGAGACACACAATCTTTAGGTTAAAAATACAAGGGTGTTCACTGCTTTTCATGCCTCTATTTGGCGCAATCTTGGGCTTCTTGCAAAGCAGCACTTACTTGAGCTTGATATTGAGAAATGGAGTGCATAAAATGATGAACTGATTTTTGTTCCTATTGTTGATGTGCAAACCCAGAAGGTGTGATCATTAGTGGCATCTAAGAGGGTGCACTTGGCTGAAACCAAAAGCAAACCTCAAATGTTGAGAAACCATTTAAGGAGTGTGTTTCCTGATTGGTCAGCCCAAATTGCATGAAAAACCATCAAAATAGGCCAAACTTTGTTTTAAAAGCAGTTTTCCATGTGTCAGCCACATGAAAGCGAGCTTGATGGTAGCCTGTAGATAAATCTGTCTTTGTGAAGAAACAAGCCCCGTGTAAGTGGTCCAACAAATCCTTAATGTGGGGAAAGGGGTAACAGTCTCTAACAATGGATTTATTAAGGGCTTGGTAGTTTGCCACGAGGCACCCTTCAAAAGTATCCTTTTTTGGAATAATAAAAGTTGGAAATGCACATGGCGAGGATGAAGTCTGAATATGACTGGATGTCAACAATCCTTCAATTGGGTGTTCTATCTCAGTTTCCTCTCAAGGATCAAGGCGATAAGATGGGGTATTGGGTAAGGAAGTACCAGGAATAAGATTGATGTGGTGTTCAACAGAGCATGCTGGAGGAAACCCTGTGGGTTGGGTGAATATATCTGCAAAATCTTGGAGTAAAGGAGCCATTGTAGGAGGGACTACATTGGTGAGGTTGTCTGGCTTGATAGGGCAAACCAAGTACAAAGAAACACCTTGGTTTAAATTGACTCTCATAATGGGAGCTTTGCCAATAGAAGGTTGGGTTGATGTGTTAGCTGAGGATGTGAGCACATAAGTGCACCCATCGTGCTGCAAGTGGTATTGATGACTGTAGCATGATAAATAGCATGTCGAGTCTCTTGGTATGGAATTCCTAGCAATAAATCAGCACAATAGAGAGGAGAAACATCACATACCACAATATCATGGAAATTTCCAATAGAAAAGGTGACAACACAACATTGGGATATGGTGAGACGAGGACCGTCATTTTGGACCCAACCAAGCTGATATGGATGTGGGTGAGTAGTGGTGGGAAGGCAAAGGCATTCAACCAAGTCTTGTGCCACAAGATTCTTTCGACTCCCATTTTTAATAATAACCATGGTCAACTCATGTTTGATCTGACAATTATGGGTAAACAAAGGCGTAATAGAGATTTGAGAGAAATAACAGGAAGTGGGGTAGTGGAATTTGGTTTCTCGACCTCTGTAAAAAGAGTCTTGTTAGGGCATAGATTTTTCAGTACACGACAATCTGCAGAAGCATGTGATTTGATCTTATGAGAAGTAAAATAGAGGGTATTGTGAGGTGTGGGGGATGAGGCAAAGGTGACAATAGAAGAACGAGAGCGAGATGGACCATTTCTTGCTTGAGGAGATCGGATTGGAGTACCCACTTTGCGTTCCATAGCCAGGGCCCGAATAAAGGCCTTGTCTAATGAAGTACTATCAGACAACTCAACTTCACATCTAAAAAGCATTAGCAAACTAGAATTAAATTTGATAATTAGTACCTCTTTTGGATCGAAGATATGGAGTTGAATGCGCAACTTGCAGAAGACATCAATGTAAACTTGTAATGATTGATTGGGTAGTTGTCGAAGTTGTAACCATTTGACAAGGATATTTTGGATATATCCTACAGGATATAAGTGTTCTCTTAAGGCGTGGAAAAATAGATCCCAAGATGTGATAGGTGTCAATACGGTCTCGGCTAGTTCTCCAAGTTGAACAACAAGGACATATTCTCAAGATGAGTATCCCACCATGTTCTTGCTAAGTCTTCCAATTGTAGAATCGCGATCTAAAGTTTTATCTCCTCTTTCATCATTGGACAGGTTTTGAAATAGTTGGAGAGACATCGAAGCCAAGCATTAATAGCCTCACCATTCATTTGGCCTGAGAATTTGGGTAGTGGACAGTGTGTATCAAGCTACATTTTCCATGGACGGTGTCATTGTTGTTGTAGCATAATTAGCTCTTCAAGAGCCATAGCTAAATCATTTACTGGAGAGTTTTTAGTGGAGGGCTCTTGACGGGGCGACATGATTTTCATCCAGTGAATGGATTGAAATGTAGGACCCTAAAAAAAAATTTCTTCGAACGAGTGGATGGCTTCCAATATCTTATGCTCCGATACCAATTGATCTACTTTTAGATCTGAAAAACTAATGTAGAGAAGCACATAACAAGATAGAGACATGAAAAAGGAATAACACAATACCACAATATCTATTATGAGGGAGAGATGAGAATTTTATAAACAATGCAATCATTCTCCTTTTTTTATTTATTTTGTAATTACAAAAGATATTTTCAGAAAATTAAATGCATTATTAGATAAAGCAAATACATTGATATGATTCCTTCTTTCCTAGATTTTTAGATGTTTTCCTCTTTTCTACTCTAAGATGTTTCCGAGGAAAGAGTGCACATTTTCTTAGTTGCTCAAAGAGTAAGACATTTTTTACTTTTGTGTCTTTCCTGGTTGCTCCATATTCTCTGATGGCAATGATGGTTGACAAGTTTCAAAGGAGGGTGATGCTCATCTTCTTGATGCTGTTAAGCAAGTGTCTTCTCTGTTTGCAAGTTTGACTTCGGTGCTCGTGGAGATTTTCAGTTCGAATCCAAAGGAAGTTGTGAGTGGCGTGAAGGTAGCATGTAGCCTGGTGGAGATATTTGGCGCGGCGGGGATGTATAACTTGGTATACGTTTACACATGCGAGTTGTTTTCGACAGTAGTGAGGAACCCAGCGTTGAGTTTAGCGAGCCAGGCGGGGAAGATCGGTGCCATAGTCGCCCCTCGTGTTGGTGACGGGAAACGTAAATACGACATTGCCCTTTTCTATCATCGGCATTTCGGAAACTGTAGGAGATGTCCTCGCTTTCATGCTTTCGGGGACATTGAATCGTCACCTCGCAGTAACTATGGCAGCCTTCAAAGCAGAGATTCTACCCACAGGGAATGATCTAATTTGATGGACCTACTATTCCTGCGGCCCCTACACTAAAAATTGTTTACATTTTACTATCAGAGACGTCTGGAGTTAATACATGCAATTTAAAATTATATACATCTTATGCTTCAATATTAAAGAGAGGGGGGATGTGTAATTTATTTTTTCAAGACAATTTTATTTACAAAAATACTTCTAGTTAATTTTATTTACATGAAAATCAACCATGGTCACATTATGACAAAGATTGTTTCTTGGTCCAACGTCACATTATGACAGCCATGGTCCAATATCGCATTGTGACAAATATTATCTCAATTTGAAAATCAACCATGATCAAACATTGTCCACCATCGCATTGCAACAAAGGTTGTCTTTATATGAAAATCAATCATGGTCAACCATAGAACAAAATCACATTGTGACAAATATTATGTCAATATGAAAATCGACCGTGGTCGACAATGGTCAAAGATGTTTATTTTTGGGTTTATAATATTTATATTAGGGTTTATATACCTTGGGTTTATAATATTTATCCCTTTAGTTTAGTATTATTCCCTTTCGTTTATAATCCTTTGGGTTTTTAGTATTAATCTCTTGGGTTTATTATTCCATTAGGTTTGTAATATTTATCTTAGGGTTTATATATTTTGGGTTTATAATATTAATCCTATGGGTTCAATATTTTCTCTTTGGTTTATAATACATTGGGGTTTTAGAATGAACCCTTGGGTTTATAATATCAATCCCTTGGGTTTACCAATCTAAGAGTTCATATTCCTAGGGTATAATATTATTTATAAGGTATATAATATTAATCCTAAGGTTTAATATAAGTACCTTGGTTTTATAATGTTGGGAAACCAGCTCCAAAAAGAGAAGAAAAGAGATATCAACGCCTTAGAAATAAGCCACTTCGAGGGGGCAACCTCCAATACATTACATGAATGAACAATTATTGGATGATACAATTTACAAAACCTCATTTTTATATATAGGAGTCCATGGGGCCATAATGCAATCCTAGTGGGCCACAATGTAATCCTAGCCGACCTAACAATAATAATTTAAGGGCACAATAATAACAAAATGGGGGTTACAAGGGTACAATAATAACAATAAGGGGGTTACACTAACAACAATAAGGGACTATACTAGTAATATAGGGACCTAACATGCCCCTCCTTCAAAAAAGTGTTGTCCTCAATGCTTGAGTAGCTCTGGGTGCTTCTGTATAAAATTCTCATCCTCCCATGTAGAATCTTCAGTGGGTAAGTTCTTCCACTTGATGAGATACTCTGAAATTGATCGATTCCGTAGTTGTCGAGTTCTTGTTTCCATGACCGCTTCAAGTTCCAATATGATTTTTCCTTCCTCATCAAGTTCTGGCAATATTGTTTGAACTGGAATATTTTCACCTATAACCTTCTTTAAGCATGAAACATGGAAAACCGGATGTACTCGCGAAGAAGCAGGAAGCTCCAATTTGTATGCCATAGTACCAATCTTTTGCAACACCTTGTAAGGACCATAGTACTTTGGCGATAATTTATTATCCCTCTTAGCTTGCTTGAGGGACATTTGTTTATATGGTTGTAGCCGTAAAAATACCCAATCTCCTACATCAAAACTTCTCTCGCTGCGATGTTGATCTGCCTGTTGTTTCATTCGATTTGTGCCAAATTCAGGTTATCCTTTAAGAGTTGGAGAACTTCTTGCTGATGCTCGATGTGATCTTCCACTGCTTGAACCTTCGAATTTTCCCTTAAAGATGATGTGATGGATGGTGGATGATATCCATAAAGTGCCATAAATGGGGTCATTTTTGCTGCAGTATTGAAGGAAGTGTTATACCACCATTCAGCAAGAGGTAACCACTTGACCCATTGTGTTTGTTTATCAGATACAAAACAACGAAGATATCCTTCCAAACATTTATTTACTATCTCAGTTTGACCATCAGATTGAGGATGATAAGATGAGCTAAGAGCTAATTGAGTACCCAAACAAGAAAATAACTCCGTCCAAAAATTTCCAGTAAAAATGGGATCTCTGTCGCTCACAATAACCCTTGGATTTCCATGTAGCTTTTGAATTGTGTCCATAAATGTAGTAGCAACTGTACTTGCTTTAAATGGATGAGATAATGCACAAAAGTGTGCATACTTGGTAAGTCTATCAACTACCACCATGATGACATTCTTGCCTTCGGACTTCGGTAAACTTGTGATAAAATCCATTGAAATCTCCTCCCAACGTTGACATGGAATGGATAGAGGTTGTAGAAGTCCCGGGGTCTTAATTGTCTCCACTTTATTCTGCTGGCAAACCAAACATTCCGCCACAAACTTTTGAATATCAGATTTAAGGCCATCCCAAAAAATTTCTTTCTTCACCCTGTGGTAAGTTTTTAAAAATCCTGAGTGTCCTCCTAAAGGAGAAGTGTGCAATTCCAGAAGAATCTTTTGTTTTAGTTGGGAATTCTTACAAAGATATAAGCGATCTTTATACCATAAGGAATCATTTTTCCAACTAAATGTATCAGATGTACTAGGATCTTGCTGCAACTTTTGAATGAGTGTCCATACATATTTTTCTTTCTTCCATTCATCTCTTGCTTCGGTTATCCAATCTGGTTGGATAATAGAAATGGCACAAAGCAATGCTTCCACCTCTTCATTCTTTCTTGAGAGTGCATTTGCAACAACATTAAGCTTTCCTTTTTTGTAGATTGTTTCAAAGTCATAACCCAACATCTTTGTGACCCATTTTTGCTGCTCTTCTGAAGATAGTCTTTGTTCCAAAAAGTGTTTAAGACTATCATGATCAGTTTTTACTTTGAAGTGTCTTCCCATTAGGTAAGTTCTCCATTTCTTTAGTGCATGCAGTATTGCTAACATTTCCTTCTCATAAATAGGTTTCTGTAAATACTTTCCTTTGATTGGACGACTTTCAAAAGCAATGGGTCTTCCTTCCTGCATTAAAACTGCACCAATTCCATTTCCTGAGGCATCACATTCCACAACAAAGGTTTTTGTGAAGTCTGGTGTAGCTAAGACCGGTGCTAGGCACATTGCCTCTTTAAGACGTTCAAAGGCCTTAGTTGCTTCAGGAGTCCATGAAAATGCATCTTTCTTCAATAATGTTGTTAGAGGCGCTGCTATTCTCCCATAATTCTTAACAAACTTGCGATAATACCCTGTTAACCCGAGAAATCCTCGCAACTGCTTTATGGTTGTGGGGACTTTCCATTCCTTAATGGCTTTAATTTTGGTAGGGTCTACTTTAACACCCTCGTGAGATATAATATGACCCAGATATTCCACCTCTTGTACTCCAAAGAAACATTTGGATGTTTTTGCATATAATTGTTTCTCCTGCATTAGTTTGAGCACCCTGTCAACATGTTCAACATGATCCTTCCAAGACCTACTGTAGATTAGTATATCATCAAAAAATACTAGCACAAATTTTCTAAGGAAGGGCTTGAAAATGGAATTCATCAACCCTTGAAATGTAGAAGGTGCATTGGTAAGGCCAAAAGGCATGACCAAAAATTCATAATGACCCTCATGAGTTCGAAATGTTGTTTTTGGAATATCTTCAGTCTTCATTCTATTTTGATGATATCCTGAACGAAGATCCAACTTGGTAAAATAAATTGCTCCATGTAATTCATCCAATAATTCATCAATCACAAGAATGGGAAATTTTTCTTTAATGGCGAGCTTATTGAGCTCCCTATAATCCGGACACATTCGCCATGATCCATCCTTCTTGTGTACCAATACTACAGGAGCAGAGAAAGAACTTTGACTAGGTTGAATTATACCCGCCTCTAACATTTCCGCAATCATACGTTCAATTTTGCTCTTTTGGACGTAAGGATATCTTTAAGGCCTGATGTTTGGAGGAACACTTCCTGGAATCAAATGAATAGCATGATCATGATCACGAATAGGTGGGAGTCCTTTGGGAGTTTCAACCACCTTGGAATGATTGTCCAAGACTTGTTGGAGATTTGCTGGAATAGATGATTTTGATGTTGGAACTTCTAGTGAGCATAATTGTGCAATTACGCCTCGTTGTTCTTTTTTTAGAAGCTTTTTCATGACATTAGAGCTTATTATCCTTCCTGGCTTCCCTACAATACCTCGTAATTCAACTTCCTTTCCTTCTGAAAAAAATTTCAAGAAAAGTTCTTGAAAATTAAAAGCTACCCTCCCCAAAGATTGTAACCATTGTACTCCTAGTACAACATCAGCACCTCCCATAGGAATGGAAAGAATTGGACTAGTCAATACATATTCCCCCATGGTTTGCTTGATATTATGGAATTTCCCAGAGTAATTTATAGTTCCTCCATTTGCAACCATCACTTGACATTCTAGTGCTGGGTATAGGAAACAATTTAATTCCATGGCTACCTTACAATGAATAAAATTATGGGTGCTACCTGAATCAATCAACACTATTACCTTTTTCTTCTTGATCTATCCTTCTATCTTGAGAGTTTGAGGAGTGGTAATTCCTGCCAGTGCATTACATGATATGGTCGGATTCATTTCTTCCTCTTCTAGGGCTGGTTCCTGGTGTATATCCTCTTCTTGTTCATTTTCTTCTTCCTCTTCAAAATCTATGTAAAATAATTTCTTCTCAGCACACTTATGACCTTTAGTGTATTTGCTATCACAACTGTAGCAAAGCCCTTTTGCTCTTTTTTCTTCCAATTGTTGTGGTGTCAACCTTGTAGGTTGTGGAAATCTAGGCGTAGCAACACTTCCTTCTTTATAGGAGTGAGTGGTAGGCTTCCTTGTCGCCATAATTTTACATTCAATTTTTCTTGCCAACCTGAATGCCTTCTCCAATGAATCAGGTTCCAAAACGCGAACTTCATATTGGATGTTATCCTTTAAAGTGCCTATGAAGAGATCAATCCTGTGTTCCTCTGGAATATCAGTTACCCTTATATTCAATTTTTGGAAGTCCTCAATGTGCTGCCCCACTAAACCCTTTTGTTTGAGATTTATCGATTGGCTAAAGAAGGTGTTTCTCTTTGTATCCTCATAATGTGCTATCATTTCCTCCGTAAAAATTGACCAAGTGACAATTTTTTTACGGGAGCAAAGCCATCGATACCATACAAATGTATTTTGTTCTAAATGTAAAGTTGCAATGCGTACCTTTTGTGTGTTTTGCACGTTATGGAATCAAAATATTGCTCCATCTGTAGTATCCATGTTACAGGATCCTTTCCATCAAACTTCCTCATATCCATCTTTGGAATATGGTGGTTCTTCCCGCCAACATTAGAGTTTATGAAATCACAATTAACATTTATTTTTCTCTCATCATGAGGTTCTTCTACTATCTTTTCACCATTAGGAAACCTTTCTTGTATCAACTTTGTCAAACCTTCCATGTCTGCTTTTAGAAAATTCTTCATGTTTTCCATTTTCTCATCGATCTTAGCTTCTATGTCATCCATCTTAGATTCCATGCCAGCCTCCATGCCTTTCTTCAAAACTTCCATTTCATTTTTTGTTGCTCTTTGCGAGAGTGAAATTTGTTGCACTTGCTCTTGTAATTTTGATAGATCATGTTGCAATTCTTCATCTTCATGAGTCATAGTAGAACCTTCTGAAGGCTTAATGGGTGTTGAATTCTTTTTAGGGGCCATTTTAGAATCCAATATTGATATCTATTCTACAAGATGCCCTTGGAATCAATTCAACTTGATTCTTCAAATAAGACTTATGCAATTCGGAAAAAAATACACACCTTTTACTAGCTTTTAGGAGCTCGATATTGAAATTGAATTATCTCTGTAGTTGAAAATCTTAGATATCTAAAATTAAGCCCTATAGTAGATCTCTGAAGCTTCTTTCAAATGCCACAGGTCTGACCTGATTTGGATTCTCCAAGACAAAGTTGTGTCCAATCTCCCACAATGACCTAATTCTGGACTGGTTTAGTAGAGCGAACTTGTACGACTTGCCACGTGTCACTGTTTTGTCCTTTGTCTCTGAAATTGATAGCCAAAAAACTTCAGTCTGTGTACTTGCGACCACTTTTTATGGAACTTCAATCTAATGCCCAGAGAGAGATTTATTGAAGTTTTCCCACGATCACCTCTTTGAGATGAAATTCAGGAGCCTGAAAAAGCACTACCTTCCACAGATCATATCTCCAAAAATATTGCGAACCAAGCTCTGAAATTTTTTGACGAATTTCCCCAGGATTTCAGCTTTGCACCATATGAATTTCAGATTCTGAACCTTCGTAGAAAAGTTTTTATAGCGAAAATGCCACGATGACCTGTTTAGGAGCTTGCAAAAAGACCTAACTTCCACAGATGATATCTCCGAAAATATTGTGAACCAAGCTCTAAAATTTTTAGAAAATCTTCCTCAGGATTTCAGCTTCGTACCCTAAAAATTTCAGCTTCTGAAACTTCGTAGAAAAAAAGTTATAGCGAAAATGCCACGATGACCTGTTTGGAGCAGCGAAACCCTAGAATCCAAAGCTCTGATACCAAATGTTGTGTAACCAGCTCCAAAAAGAGAAGAAAAGAGATATCAACGCCTTAGAAATGAGCCACTTCGATGGGGAAACCTCCAATACATTACATAAATGAACAATTCTTGGATGATACAATTTACAAAACCTCCTTTCTATATATAGGAGTCCATGGGGCCATAATGTAATCCTAGTGGGCCACAATGTAATCCTAGCCGACCTAACAATAATAATTTAAGGGCACAATAATAAAAAAATTGGGGTTACAATGGTACAATAATAACAATAAGGGGTTTACACTAACAATAATAAGTGACTATACTAGTGATATAGGGACCTAACATATAATCATGGGAAACCATGCACAACCATGTTCCAATGTCACATTATGACAAAGTTTGTCTCAAGATGAAAATCAACTATGGTAAACCATGGTCAAATATCGCATTATGACAAATATTGTCTCAATATGACAATCAACCATGCTAAAACATGGTCAATCATGTTTTTTTTTATGTTTTATAGTATTTACCTTAGGGATTATATACATAGGGTTTATAATATTAATCCCTTGGGTTTATTTTTCTTTTGGGTTTATAATATTAATTCGTTGGGTTTATTAATCTATGGGTTCATTTTCTTAAGGTGTAATATTATTCATACAATTTATAATATAAATCCCTTGGTTTAATATAAATCCCTTATGTTTATAATCATAGTTAACCATGGTCAAGCATGGCCCAATGTCACATTTTGACAAATATTTTCTCAATATGAAAATAAACCATGGTCTAACATCACAATGTGATAAATATTGACTCGATATGGAAAGAAATCATGTTGAACCATGATCAACCATGGTCCAACATCACTTTGTGAAAAAAATTGTCTCAATATTAAAATGAACCATGGCCAACCATGGTCAAAAACGGAAAACCATGTTTATTTTAGGATTTATAATATTTATCTTAGTGTTCATATACCTCGCATTTATAATATTAATTCCTTGAGTTTAATATTATTCCATTGGGTGTATAGTACCTTTGAGTTTTATAATTAATTCCTTTGGTTTATTATTCCCTAGAGTTCATATTCTTAGGGTATAACATTAATATTGTAAAACCTATGAACAATATTAATATTAAGTGTGAAGCTAGGTTACACTTTTTGCCCTTTTTTGAGAAAAAAATTCATTTTTTTCGGTTCTTCAACTTTCTGCAAACTATAACAATATTTCTGTGTAGAATTTCATTTTGCGATAAAAAAAAAGTTGTGAGAAATTTTGTTAGATTTCTATTATTTATTTTTTGAAATTTTTTTATACAGATTTGATATGTCAACTTAGCGTTTCTTTGAGTGTGTGTTTCTTAACAATCAAAGGATTCATAAGAAGTCATGTTATGACGCAATGTTGTATTCATTGAAAATTTGTGTTTTTGAAAAAACAAAGTGTGTTACAACAATCTAGACAGAATCTACTTTGTTTTCGTCATATTTACAAAGCCAATGGATGCATATCATAATTACTAGAATTTTTTGAACTGGTCCAATACGATAAACTGCGTATTTTGGATATGTTTTGCGTCGCAAGAAATTTCTTAACATATAAGCTATAAACTAAAAATCTAAAAGCTACCCATTAGAGACGACGGACCAATGTAATGCCCCATAATTTTTTCAATTTTTTTTACAATGATTTTTGGAGACACAAAATTTTGATTTCACTCAATCACAATGACCCTAAAAAATTGTTTGCACCCATTTTATTAGAAAAATAATTAAAATTAATAAACGTTTATTAAATTCCATAAAAGGTATATTTCCTGAAAGTAGATTCAATTCTAAAAATGTTTGTCTTGGTTCTGATAGTTAATTAACAATCTTTCATGGAGTTTAATCAGTCCAAAGTTGCAGAACCATATTCAGAGCCTGGTTTTTGCGTAATTGGTGACGCGTTAGTTTGGCTGAACTTTTAATCTAAGTTCAGTTGAACTATGTTTTTCGCCGAAGGCTCATTAAATATAATGTCTTAATAGTTCGACCGAACTATTGTATAACTCTCCGTCGGCCGGGAAGTTTTTCGGAGCCCCTACTAAAACACATTTCGCGGCAATATTCACAATTTTCGCACATTTAGCACATTTCATCTCATTTTATAAAGATCTTGGTTTGGGTTCAAAAAATTATCTTCAAAGTTTGATTTTAAGAACATTTATTGGAAGCAAATTGATTTTACAAAAAATTGTTTTGGGTTGAAAGAATTTTTTTGGAAGACATTTCTTGGAGGCGGCCTGATTTTGGCAAAAATTGTTTGAACTTAAAAAAATTTCTTGGACATATATTCAAAAGACATTTCTTGGAGGTATGTACGTGTTTTGAGTTGAAGTAAATCTTTTGAGCTTCGTTCCATTTTTATAAGAAATTTTTCTCTCGAATTTTTTAAAGTAAGTGTTTTGGATTGGAGTATGTATTTTTTGCAAAAAATTTACACTGAATTTTTTTAAATTAAATCTTTTGTGATATTTTTTGTAATTGAGTTATTGTCTAATTTTTTGAAGGAAATTTTTTGAAATTCATACCCTATTATCATGGGAAATCGAAGAACTTGTGCGAGAAAATATGATAAAAAAAGAGACCCTGAGGAATGTAGAGAAGAGACGAGACAATCTTGCAAAAGAAAGTTAGAAGTCCTCTCAAATATTGAAGAGGAAAATCAACCTTAAGCAGAAATTGAAGCAGGTATGTAAATGTAAATATTATGATCTATTGATATATTTAAAATTTTCCTAATGTAAAATGTGAAGCTTAATTTTTATTTGATGAACTAATTCGGAAAATATTTTGTTTAATGTAAACAGACAGAGATATTCCTCAAAATATTGAGGAAGAAAATCAACTTCAAGCAGAAATTGAAGCAAGTATGTAAATTTAAATATTATGGTCTATTGATATATTTAAAATTTTCCTAATGTAAAATGTGAAGCTTAATTTTTATTTGATGAACTAGTTTGAAAAATATTTTGTTTAATGTAAACAGACAGAGATAATCCTTAAAATATTGAAGAAGAAAATCAACCTCAAGTAGAAATTGAAGCAGGTATGTAAATGTAAATATTATGATCTATTGATATATTTAAAATTTTCCTAATGTAAAATGTGAAGCTTAATTTTTATTTGATGAACTAGTTTGAAAAATATTTTGTTTAATGTAAACAGACAGAAATATTCCTCAAAATATTGAAGAATAAAATCAACCTCAAGAAGAAATTGAAGTAGGTATGTAAATGTAAATATTACGATCTATTGATATATTTAAAATTTTCCCAATGTAAAATGTGAAGCTTAATTTTTATCTGATGAACTAATTTGAAAAATATTTGAAATTTTAGATATATTTATTAATTTAGTTATTTATTGAATATGTACAGATGAAATCACTATCGATAATGAGATGTTAGAAAATGTTGACACTCACACATATGGAGATAAAAAACCTAACCATGTTATACGATATCGTGTTAACTTCATTTTTGAAAAGTATTTCTTAAATGAGCGGGTGACAGTTCAGGCTCAAATGTTGAAAGGTCTCCTATCATTAAGGAAATTAAAAGAAGCTACGACACTATTGGGTATTTGAAAATCAACCAAAGATAAAAAAAAATGAAGGAAGAGGTGATAAAAAATATGAGTAGTGCTATAAAGTCAATTAAGAGATCTAAAGAGAAAGATGTTTCAATTGTACGTAGAGGAATACAGATGGCAATGGTTTCCTCAAGTACTCAAGAGAATCATTTGGTAACATCTATGGTACGAGCGCTGGGAACCTCGCAAAAAACTTTGCAGAAACATCGGAAATTTCAGTTGAAAATATATGTAAATGATGAACTCGCTTGTTGGAGAGCTATTTTTAGGCAACCATACAAAGATAGACTTGGAGAAAATGTTAAAAAATTAATATATGAATATTGGAAGAACAATCCGCGTGTTTCACCAACTGCAAGGCATGTGATGCAAAGAAGAATAGCACGAAATCAATACGAAGAACATGAAAAACATCTCTTGGAAACCACTCAAATAGAGTTATTCAACAAGTTCAAAGAAGAGAATCGTCAAATTCATGTTTCACTCAGTGCTTTTGTTCAACAAAACCATGGTATGTAAAACCTATCACCGTACGCGACACTTGTTGTTGTCGTTATCATGTGGAATTTGAGTTATATTATGACACATTCCTTGATTTCGGTAGAACATTATGGAAGGATTCACCTCCTCTTTCCACTATCCGTGATTTCATATCTCAAATTCTATGTGAAAGAGAAAGCGATGAACTATTTTACAAAAAGAAATGTGTTGGTGGTAAAAAATGCGATGATTGTGGAAATTTGACTAAATTTCAAAACAAATATCATATTGATATAAATGTTCAATCATTTTCCAACATGAAAGTGAAATGGAAGAGATATGAATATATCAATACATCGATTCAAAGTGCAAATAGTGTTAAAAGAATTGAATTACTAGAAGATGAAATTTTTCTGATAGACTTTTTGAGAAAGTTTGAGGCAGAAATTTACAAATACACCAAGCATTTCCATAGAGCTCAATGGCAAGACTTGCAATTCAAAAAATCTCGTGAATTTTTTCCACCAGGGACCATTTTTTCAGTGATTGGTTTTGTAGAAAACTACACATTTGTTCCACAAAAAGAAATTCAAAGTGAATACTATCATTCTGACCAAGTATCCATGCTCGTTCATATTCTATATAGACATGCTGAACAAAATGTCGATCATATAGAAAGCACGAGTGAAAATCGAGATATCATTAAAGAATATCACTTTTATATCAGTGACGATTGTACACGTGACACATGTTTTGTACAACATTGTTTTGGAAAAATTTATGATTCATTGAAAAATCATGGAATAACATTCAATGAACATTGGATATGGTCATATGGATGCGCAGGTCAATTCAAATCTACATGATCATTCTTTTGGTTGTGTTTTCTTCATAAGAAAACCTGCATTAAACATTGTTGGCATTTCTTTGAGACTGGCCATGGAAAAGGAGAACATGACGGTGCAGGAGCATGCATAAAACAAGTACTTCAAAGATATCAAATGAACCACTCTGCAAGCCGACTTGTAAATGCTGAAGAAGTTGTTCAATGGTGCATCGCTGCTCTAAGCCATGAGAGAAACCCATCAAGAAAAGTGTGAAGGTACATTCAATTTAATTTATATTGGAAATCTAATTTTAAACATTGTACATTTATCTTGCAATGATTATCTTTTATTGTATTTTGATATCATCTTTACAAATTATTCTTTTAATTTTCCATATAAAGGTTTTTCTGGCATATTGGAATTGAAGACGTAGATAGATCAATTGGAAATGACGTTGAAACAATAAAAGGGACTCGAAAATTGCATTCATTTCAAACAAAGTCGTCTAGAAATGTGTTTGCATTGGATAAAAGAAAATATTCTTGTTTTTGTGATGTTTTCATGGACAACACAAAATCCAATGACATTTGTGAAAACAAAATGTATGTGAACGATTGGAAACATACAGAGCTAAATACAAAGGGCAAAATTTATGTTGTAATGTTTGAAGAAATGAAATCAGAGGAAACTACAATATCATCCGATGGTGATCGAGTTCCTGATCTTGTTAGAGAAGGTAACATTTGAATTACTTTCTAATGATTTAAAGATCTAGAAATAAATTTAAATATGCATAATTTTGTTAAATTTATTTTATTGTGCAGGATATGTTTTTGTTGTAATTGCACCTATTGATAAGGATGAAAATGTGAAGTATTATTTAATGCGTTGCACTGAACGAAAAATGAAATTATTAAAAAACTATAATGATCACGGATTTCAGTATGACAGAGGATCTATTATACTGAAAGGTTATTTTTTCAGACAAACTCATCAAAGTGGAGACTTTGTTTACTTTGAAGACTATGAACCTGATTCCATAAGTTGTTAATATATTCATTTGGTGTGTGCAGCACGCATAAAGTTGATAGAAGTTCAATCAAAGAAAAAATCGAAAATTAAGAGATGGAAAATGTCAAAATCCAATCATGAACGGATTATTGAAGATGGAATTCCATTAGAATTTTTTTGATTGAATTGTCCAACAATTTATTCTCTTTGGATTAAATATGTTTTAGAACTTCCAGTACTCAACTAAAAATTGAGCTTCTTATGTTATTTGTGCAAGTGTTTGCACATGTACAAATTGTTTGGGTACAAGCACATGCTCTAGTATCAACTGAAAGTAGTTTTTCTATACATGTGCATTGATGAAAAATGTTATATATATATATGTTCTAGAATGAAATTAATTGTTCTAGTTTTACTATGTGCATTGATGAAAAATTATTTACGTACTCAATATATATGTTCTAGAATGCAATTAACTGGAACTAGTTTTTCTATGTGCATTGATAAAAAACAAGTTGGATTTTCTGGTAAAAAGTATGGACACAATGTAAATAAATCATCTGCAGTATATTTTTTTACGAAAATTCCTTTCAGACAAGAGACTCGGAGCACTTCTCCGACTTTTGGTGGGATTTGACCCACATCTCTAATCCTGATTGAAAATCTAGTACAAAATCTGCTTGTCCAATGGTCAGATATGTTCAATGTGAATTGATGAAAAATGTTACTTGTCTTGGATAGATATGTTCTAGAATGCACAATTAATTGTTCCAAGTAGTTTTTCTATGTGCATTGATGAAAAGCTAGTTGGATTTTTTGGTAAAAGTTTCAACAATGTAAATAAATAGACAAGGCTACCTATTTGAGAAAAATGTTACTTGTCTTGGATAGATATGTTCTAGAATGCACAATTAATTGTTCCAAGTAGTTTTTCTATGTGCATTGATGAAAAACTAGTTGGATTTTTTGGTAAAAAGTTTCAACAATGTAAATAAATCGACAAGGCTACCTATTTGAGTGCATTAACGAAATTGACCCAAATTCAAAAAACATATATATGTACTAGAGACTTATATTTACAATCAAAATTAAAGAGATAATTTGTACATATATCTACTTCTTTAAACTCTTTTTTCAATTAGAGCTCAATTGATACATGGTTAGTTGCATTGAAAAGCTATGTTCTTCCTATTGGAAATTTTTTCATTCAAACAAAACTACATGGAGAGATCCAAAGCAATCTTAAAATTCCAAATGTACTTCAACCATCCAAATTTTCCAAATGTAGATTGAAATCATCCAAAACTTTAAAATTTTAAAAACTTTTGATAATATATTATGCAACATTAAAACATTAAACATCACATGCGAAATGTAGATTGAAACCGTTCAAAACTTGATTTTAAAAAACTTTAAATTATATATAGGTTGTTACTTCACATGCCATGCCAATTATAGTTCAACTATATCCAATAGAAACATTTAACATTATATACCACATGTGCAAATGTAGATTGAAACCATCCAAAACTTTAAGTTGTAGATAGAAACCATCCAAAACATTAAGTTTTAAAAACCTTTTGATTATATATTGTGCAACATTAAAACATTAAACATTTAAAGTTCATTAAATATCACATGCAAAATGTAGATTGAAACCATCCAAAACTTGAGTTTTAAAAACTTCACATGCCATGCCAATTATAATTCAACTATCCAACAAAAACATTTAGCATTAAATATCACATGCCAAATGTAGATTGAAACCATCCAAAACTTTTAACTTTTAATTTAACAAAAAAATATAGATCACAACATTACTTCACATGCCAAATGTACTCCAAGCATCCAAAACTTCAATTTTAAAAACAAAACAAATTATAACACATGTCATTACATAACATGCCAAATGTAGTTCAGATGACAACATTAATTTATAGATGACAACATTACTTCACATTCACAAGCCAAAAGTACTAAAACCATCCAGAAATTAAATAAAACAAATTATATAATAACAATGTAATAAAATATGTCCAAAAATTGTAAATCTCACAAGTATCAAACTGTATCAATTTTAACAAATTTTAAAACCATCTAAATTTTGAAATCAAATCTACTATAAATCATGTCCATCAAATGGAGATGAATCTAGCGTCTTCCCTACTAGGGTCTCAGTCCGCGCCCTATCTTGTGAATGGGAAACCTACATACACAATGCACATGTACTTGAACATTAAAATTTGATGTTTTAAAAATGAATGAGAATATATGTATCTAGAACTTCATGTAAAAAACAAAATATAACAAAAAAATCATGCAATACCTCATAAGGTTCCCTCTCCATTTGATGAACAAGTTCTCCCATAGGAACATCTGCAGCGGTAAACTATACAATATACATGTACAGTTAAATATATATATATTAAAAACTTTCAAATGAAAATGCACGTGTACATATATAAACTTATTTTCAATAATATTAAAAAAAGGAACTAAAGACAACTTGTTCAAATGTTGTGGATGTTCCTATCTCCGTTGCTAGAGTCCCCGGATTAAATAAATCTTCTATAGGAACCTAAATTCAAAAAAATTTAAATAACTCAAAATATATATATATATATATATATATCTCAATTTTTAATGGAACTTTTTGAGGTAGAATATATATATATATATAACTTTTAAACATAAATTTTAAACTTGTGAAAAATTTTCCATACTTGTGGCTCATCTCCCAATGAAGTAGAAGGTACATCTCCTAAGGAAGAAGAAGGTAATGCCATCCCAAAAACATCAGACGGAATCGGTACCTGTTAAAACATTTTATCAAATTATATATATACATACATGTACATGTGTGGCAACAATTATTTATTTTAGATTCACTTAAAAAACACTAACATTTTCCAACATATCATGATGGTCAGACCCATCTGCATCGTTTGAACCGGAGGTCCCAAACGTGATATTAGCATTTTCATCACACATCATGCCTGAGAACTGCAAATGGTGTTTTAACATATAATCATACATTTTTGTTAGGTTAATGTACACATACAAATAAATGTATACATGTACATACACATGTATTTATTACAAATTGTACACATGTATATGTAAAAATAATTTCAAACCCTAAGGGCACTAACACATACCATTCCAGTGCCCTCTTCCTCATGAAAAATTAGGTCTTGCAAACTATTGCGACAATTTATTGCATATGTTTGGAGATCTTCAACATTCATTTGTAAATCTCCTCATCTGTACAATAAACAAAATTGGCACGTGCATTTTCACGTGCTCTTTGTCAATTTAAAAAAAGATCGACTCCACTCAATCCACTATGAACATTGTCGATCATAACATCCCTTGCTTCTTGACTTATTTTAGAAGTCGCATCCATCTTTGATCGCAGAGTTTCGACTCAAAACGGTCGACTCACCAATGGCGGCTCAGGGCGAGGCAACTCCACATCTTTCTTAGCACCCTTACGGTCATATAATCAACCTTTCCCCGGGCCAAAAAATTCTGAAGGAAGGTCATTGTAGTTGGGTTTCATACCCCAAAAAAAATCTGCATAAAACATTTGTGCAAAATAAACAGGAACCTCATCGTTCCATGGAAGCCTTCCAAAGGTCGCAAGATGCCGATCATACAAATAACGAGCTTTGTCTGGGTGCTTGAAATACTGCACCTTCAACATTTTTCTTTTTGGCCCTTCCTTATAATTAAACATTGACTTGGCCACTTCTCTTGTAACTTTTTGTTTTACGTCCTCCCATTTATTGGGACCCATCACTATTTATTTTCTCTTTCTCATCAGTTCTACAAATGAATCAGTCGTTGGCCCAAGATTTCTGTACACATTTACCATTTCACCCAATGAATGTGTAACTATTTCAAGCCTTTTCAACAGGTAGAGACAAAGCCACGAAATCTCTTTGCAATTTTGCATGAAGGCTTTCACACCTTTGTAAGGTGCATTCCGCCATGTTGGTTTCCCATGGTATATCAGTAATCTCGGCCGGATAAGTTGTGCTGGGTTGACAACCTTCTTCTTGAATGTAGCAGGCTACCCTGTGTCTATTTTGACCACTAGCTCGAACATTTTAGGCCTCTACATCAATATATATAAAATTTCGTATATTATAAAAAACACGTGTAAAAAAAGTTTTACAAATTTAATGAAAAAATATTGAAATTGATGGCAACCTTGATGTTCTTGGTTAATATCTTCTCCAACATGACCCTGCTGAGAACCAGACCCAGAATGACGTTGTTGAGAACCAGACCCACAATGACCCTGTTGAGAACCAGTAGCCGTTGATTGGCCTTCGGGGGAATAAATATCACCCCCTTCCCGCAACCTGCTACTACTCATACCTTGATCGGTTGAACCCTGGCCATGCTCCATGGATGGAGTATAAACCCTTCTCCTCTTTCCTCCTAAAAATTAAAATATGAAACTTATTAACAACTAATTTAACTCACAAAGTTAATAAAAAATCAATTCCATATGTACACACATGTATGGAGATTTAAGATTATATTTAAATACTGTGAACATCCCCCGATCCTTGAACCTCCATATGGGATTTGGTTGATCTTCGTCGTTCATCCTCCCTGATATATATCTATTGGTCGACATTTACACAGAATAGATTTCAAAAAATCAATTTGTAATTTAGTGTACACAAATTATGTAGAACACAACTTTCAAAGCAATAATTGATCATGTGTGAAATTAAATTTAATCGAAAAAGAAATTATAAAAATGATAAGTTCACCAAATTGTGCTTTACATGGTGCGAGCACACTTGGTATAAAATTTACCACTTATACACTTTAGTTTGTGAGAGAAATTACACATGTACATAGTTTACCTTAAATTTGTTGTGTTTTATGGATATTAAAATGAAGAACTTCTATTTAGATCCATTCCAGAGATTCACTGTAGGGGCATTTACTAGATATGTCACCTTTTATAAAAGATGAGATCCAGAGGCTACCTGGCCCTTTACAGACTCTGCCTATAGAACTTGTAGAAGTAAACAATAGAGGCATTAACAATATCAAATAACATTTTCATGCTCAGACATGGAAATGTGTCTCTTTCCCTACGCAAAAAAATAGTTCTAGGTAGTTACTCTTCATAGACACGTCATCAAGCAGGTCAATGTGATCATCCCCAACTTACTTTTCATGAAATTAGGCTTGGAATCCTCTACAACCTGGTGGATGGATTTGAATGGGAACTAGGTCAAGGCCTTTACAAAATACATGCTAGTGAATAACACTTACTAGGTTATGCTAACAAATAAAGTGGCAGAAATGTTTTCTCCTCAAGGTTGTCCAATTGGCTGTGTAATACCAACTTCACCCATTTCCTAACAGGTTTCTCTCTTAGGTTACAAATGTCTTCCACCTTATTAGTTATATATTTTTCAATTTCCCATGGATTCCTTGAATTTTTTCTCCTACCATCTCTCTCTCTCACTCCCCAAATTATTGTCATCAAACATGCCCCATTGAGGATCTGGAGCAATGTTTGCACCATACTTAGAACTGTCATTGCTGCTAATTGAAATTGGAGTCATGTATACTAGATTGTTTGCTTAAGTGGCTCTTACTTTGACAATATCCTAAGATAGTTTGACATGATGGTCATATGAAGTTGGAAGCTACTTGGTTTAATTTTCCTTAAATATTCAAAAAAACAGAGCAAAAATGTCATTTTTGATCATTTTTTATTAGCTTTTGCATACAGCAGATGTTATCACAATTTCAACACAATCATGTTCCATGAGCATGAATTATGAATGTCGCAAGCCAAATTGCAAGGAAATTTGCATTCATTTTAGGCAAAAGAAGGCTATGAGATTAAGGTCCATGCTAGAAAAAATTATGCAAATAAGGTTGCTAAGTCTTGATACTTACCATGTGTTTTAAAGCCATAACGAAGGTTGGCTTTGAGAGTGTCCTCTCAAAGCCCTGTCTTGAGATGAAATTTAATTCAATGTCTCTTAGAGTTGCAAGGTGGAATTGATAGAACTATTTGATTTCTTTACCATAGATGGATATCTCCTTTCATCTATACCTTTCTCTACCATCTTATTTCCAAGTGAAATGGGAATTTTCACATTTTGAATACCATTACCATGTAATTTGGTAGTCTGCTAGCTAGACCTATCACAAGTAAGGTTTTCATACCAAACTATTTCTCTTGCTCAACTCAGTGACCATGACTCTCTTCTCACACTCCTTACCATATAATATCTTCAATTGTACATGTCATGCAAAGTTGGGGGTTCTAGGTCTACACCTATTAGGTAAAGTTACATATTTTATGTCATTGTGGTCCTTAAATTTGGAGGTGTTCCACCTGAAAAAGTAGGCATTAAATATGGATGAAAAGGATTTGTTTTAACTTTGATAGAATTTCCTCATGGAATTACTGAATTTCTCGATGACATCATGCTAGCTTTGCTTAGAGAAGAAGGTTTTGGAGGAGAAATTGAATTCTTTCGACTTACTTTTGGCATTGAAGTTTGAAATAGTAGTTTTGATGACTCCATTGATGACCTTGCTGAGGAATTTGATGCACACAATATTGACTTTGAAGATGGTTTATAAGATGTTGAAGAAGTTGTAGATTTTGGTGTTGTCACTGAATGTTTCTTTGTTGTTGGACTTGATCAAGACATGTAATTTAACTTTACGAGCAGATTGAAGACCTTGAAGAGGTTTTAGATTTTGCTGTTCTCACTGAAGGTTTTTGTCTAGTTTTGTTTCTTAAACCATCATTTCCATAGGACATTTTTGGTGAATATATTCTTTACGTTGATGAGAGGATATGATACCTTGAAGAGGCTACATCTTTTGGTAACGTCACTAATTGTTTCTCCATTATTATGTTTGTTAAACATCTCGCTTAGGGCAAGGCAACTCCACATATATTGTATAGTTTATGGGATAGAAATCAATATGTAGAAACATTCACTTGGTTTTTATAATTGGATAAAAGAATGACTTAAAATGACCTTGTATGTCTTCTCATTTTAGAGCTCAAATTTTTAGGAAGGATTTAAGTATCCACCTTTCAAGAATCACAATAAGAGGTTGATAAATAATATAGGAAGACAAAAAACTAACCAGTGGTGTACTAAATGGATTTCTTGGGAGGCGGATTGGCATATGGACTTTTGGTAGCTAGAACTTTTCCAAATAAGTGAATGTATTTGAAAACCAAACCTCTAGTTTATTTTGGTTTAGACAAGGTCTAGAATTTGAAAAGTGAATTCCCTCTTTCTTCCTCCTACATGTCCAATGATAGGAATCTGGACTGAGGGAAAAAAAATTCCTAAATAAAAATTTTGCATTTTATTTGTTGTACACATGAGTTTTTAAAAGCTAATTAACTCATAAATTTCTCACAAAATACACTTAAATCTTGACACAAACCCCTTCCCAATTGGCTAACTTTAGATGATCCTAAACACATTTTTATTTAACTAATGAGGGAGATAGCCCAATAAAACTAGTTTGTCCATATTCAAATCAAGTTGGTATCAAAGTACAATTTAGCTCATTTTAGTCAAGGTCAGTTAGAAGAATTAGCTATTGGTTTTTGTATTCAATTTCCTCTCAAAATGAATGTGTACGTTATTTTGAGAGACACACTAGAGGAATAAGGTCCAAATTTTTGATGAAAATGTGCTATGAAAGTAAAGGGTTAAAGGCAAACATGTACAAGGCATAGTTGAGTACAAGGCATAGTTGAGCCAAATGTTGTTGAGGAAGGGCCTAATTATTTGGGTCTTGGTTATGGAAAACATGATGGAGAATTCTCCAAAGCCAAGGAGGCACATGAAGCTATTCCAAGAAGGAATTTTATTTCGTGTTCATTACCTCAATCTTGTGAAGTTTGTGTTCATGATGAATGGAAAAGTTTGACACCCACTTTGCAAGAAGATGTTAATAAACATGCAGCTAATGAGAATGTAAAAGAAGAGGATGTTTAAAGCTCTATATAGTCATTGAATTCATTGCTAGTATTTAGAGGAGAGCCACTACATCATCAAATTCACCTCCTCAAGAAGGCGACAATGGTGAATGTTCAAGGTATAAATTTGCCTTTAATCAAATTGCTTTTGATTATGATAAACATGGTAAATATTCACATAAGATATATAAAACAACTTGCACATGTTCCTTTTGTGGTTTGAATAATCATAATTTTTATAGATGTTGGAAGAAGATATCCATGCACATTGAAACTTTCTAAATAAATGAGGCAAAAAGTCAAAGGCCCATTGGACAAGGAAAATAATGTTGAAAATAAGATGCAATTGTTTATTACTCATTGCCATAAGAAAGGTCACCTTGTGGACAAGTGTTGGACTTTGTATCCAACAAGTCATCCACAACATTTGAAGAAGGTGGAAAGATATAACGACAAGAATGGAAAAGAGGATTCCATAATCGATGAGGGTCAAGATGATTCACATGATGAAGTGCAGCTAAAAGAAGCACCATTGAAATGGTTTGCTAACAGATGGTTAGATTTCTTATCCAATTAAGGCCTTGCATGTATTTTTATGTTTCATGAATTTCTTTGCAAATTCAAAGTATGGTGCATGTTGCATGAAGCAAGATGTTGAAAGTAGAGTTATGTTGACACACTTAAATGCGACAAATATGGAAATTTGTACATGAGCTATTATTTGACTTGAGAGTCAGTTGTTTGAAGAGGCATGTTTTGTCGACTTGTGTTTGGTTGATGGTTTTGTACACCAATATGTAAGATTACATGGAGATATTCACATGATGTGAATTTTTTTTTCTTTGAAGGAGAAAAATGATATATCAGTGAGCTATGTTTCTTGCATGATGTGTTTTCAGTTTGATGGTTTTGTTTGTGACAAGACGTCACAAGATTTTAGGAAGGTCCACTCTTGAGCGAGAGCCTCATGATTACAACCTAATCATGAGAATCAAATGGGAGTGCATCCTTATTTTGAAAAAAAATAGGATTCTGAGCTACCTAGGACTCAAACCATTATTTTTAAATTTGAAATATCATGGTGTGTTGTCTCAATGCCTTAATCCACAACCCTAACATAAATTGTTTTATTCTTTTTTTGCAGGATTTAGTTGGTTATATCAAAATTTAGTTGAATTTAAAATTCTTGGCTTAGTGGCATGAACCAAACATATTGTACATATTAAATGAGGAATTTCGCTCTCCCAGTCATTTCTAAATCACCCATATCACCAAGAAAACATGTTTTAAAAGAACATACTTTGGTATGGGAAAGACCTTAGGTTTCAAATATTATAAGAAGGTTCTTGATATGGTTGAGAGAATGTGGAAAATATAATCCATAAACAAATTATTTTTCAAAACATATTACTTTCAAAGTATCAACAAGGAACATGTACAAGGGTGTTCAATGAATTAACACTATTTATTTAAATTCCATGATGTATATCTTACTCATAATTTTAACAAATTATTAAATAATGATATAGATTGGATAATTATATTATTTTTCATATATTTTGATGCTTATAGAGTGAAAAAACTGAAAGAATCAACTTGTAGGGTCATTTTAATGGTGGGTGGAGAATTGGGGTCTAAAACCTTTTGGAGTCATTTTGAGGTATTAAATGACATTTTTGGGGGTCAAACGATTATCCCTTGTGTCGAAATCTTGACCATTATTCTACACTTAAAGACATATCCAATGGTGCAAGAAAAACATCAAACGAAGTTCATTCAAAATTTATGCCTTTAGTAAGTTGACCTATCATGTTAACCACCATGGTATGAGAGAATGACATTTTAGCCCCATTACTCATGCATGGCAAGCTAGCTACATGTGGAATTTTAACAAGCCTCTAAAAGTTCTAAAATCACAAACCTCGTTAATGGTTGACAGAGTCAAATCTTACACCTAGTTGGCTATCACGCTATGTTAAATACTTAGCCACTAGGAGGAATAAGAGTTCCATTTTGTGTTATTGTATTTTGTTCCATAGTTGAAAATACAACTAGGAGTGTGAAGTTAGAGAGAAAAATGTATGAAGTTAAGTTTTTATAGCAACCTTACACGCTAAAAGTATTAGCTAACTCTAGAGATATTACCTCTTTCTTTGTACTCACAT